>CM031967.1:9949111-10194111 GCA_018749465.1 Paracanthobrama guichenoti
ATATATGTCCTCTCCTAATGCCTTGTTATTCTGGGGTGATCCCTGTAGTGGAAACAGGCCACGCGGGAAGCTGGGAAGCCCGGGGGTTTCAATCACCCCTGCGGCCCAGTCGGCCCTGGAATATTGCACAGATAAAACGATTATCTTTTTCATGTTTTGAACAAAAGAAAAATAGCAGAAACAACAGATCTCCTATAATCCAGAGAAAATGGTCTTTCTCAGATTTCATCCTCTGTACTGTAGAGGAGAGAGAAGAAATGCAAACATCTAAATGCTTTTTCAGCAACCAACGGGAGTCGACAGCCACTTAATTTATGCCCTGGACTCCCTGTCCTGATCTTTTGGATGTTTGTCCAGATCCCACAGGAACTTGGTAGTGCTGATAGCTCCCTGATATAAGTGGTTTCAGTCAACATGGACTGGGGTCATTATATATCCTGTCCACCCACTGAAACCCGTCTGTCTTAAGTCACAGGAGGGGAAAGTTCCGCTTTGAAAAATAGAACCTCCAGGAATCACAATGATTTTTTCTGTTACTTCACTATCTCACTTCCTTCTCCTGACTGTGGCTGTCATCAGTATTACTCTTATGACATTGTAAAGCTAACTTTGAAAGATATAGTGTTCTAGCTGTCATAATCGCTAAAAAAACATAGCCAATGTTCCTCTTGCCCTTGGCTGGCACTTCTGTAGCACTCATTTTGATGTCACTGTGACAATAATTCACAGCGAATGGTGAAGTGCCATGGCCACCTTTAAATTGTTACAAAGATCTGAAGTGTATAATTGTGAATCCAAAATCTAGGTATTCTTCCACCATGGACTATAAAATGGAAGCTAATACATTACCAAAATAAATAAAATACAAGTTCTAAGGGTCTTTCAAATATTGATATGAATCAATATTTACACATTTTTCTGGAAATAACCCACATTTATGAGGAATTCATGCTGAACAATGAGATGGGTTATTTAAAATACACTTACAGCATGTCTTTGAATTTCATTTTAATTATATTCCCAGAAATTCTAGCTTGCAGAATGGATTGCAATATCAAGAAATAGTAATGGAAGGAAGGAAGGAAGGATGGATGGAGGGATAGATGGATGGATGGATGGAATCAACCGACCAATCAAATCAAATCAACCAACCAACCAACCTACCGACCAATCAAAGACAGAAAGAAATCAACCGATTGACCAGTCAAAATCAATCAATCAATCAACCAACCAGCCAACCAATCAAACAAAAAAACAACCAAAAAACAACCAACCAACCAACCAACCAACCAACCCATACATACCAACACACATACATTGATTCATATGTAATGTAAGAGACAGAAAGAAATCAACTGACCGACTGACCAACCAATTAATCAATCAACCAACCAGCCAACCAAAAAAACAACCAAAAAAACAACCAACCAACCAACCAACCAACCAACCAAACAAACAACCAAACAACCCATACATACCAACATACATACATCGATTAATATGTAATGTAGAAGACAGAAAGAAATCATCTGACTGACCGACCAACCAACCAATTAATCAATCAACCAACCAGCCAACCAATCAACCAAAAAACCAACCAAAAAACCAACCAACCAACCAACCAACCAACCAACCAAACAACCCATACATACCAACATACATACATCGATTAATATGTAATGTAAAAGACAGAAAGAAATCAACTGACCAACCGACCAACCAATTAATCAATCAACCAACCAGCCAACCAATCAACCAAAAAACCAACTAACCAACCCATACATACCAACATACATACATCAATTCATATGTAATGTAAAAGACAGAAAGAAATCAACTGACAGACCGACCAACCAATCAATCAAAAAAACAACCAAAAAAATAATAATCAACCAACCAACCAACCCATACATACCAACATACATACATCGATTCATATGTAATTTTCCCACTCATAGTGTACATTCTATGTGATAGAAAATGATGAGGAAAAAAAAAAAAATCTTTTTAAAAATAAGCACTGATGAATCACAATAAAACCAGGAACTTGAACTAAATAGAGTTAAATGGACACAAAAGGCGTGTTAAAATTCAAATGAACAGAACAAATCGTGCCCTTTTTCTTATTTTCTAGAAAATGTTTCCTCTGAAATCAATGGCCTGTTAAAGAGGCTTTTATTTTTACCTCATTTCTGTTTAACCAGAATCCTTTCAGCAGATGTTTTATGCTTCACATCTGGCGAGTGGCATGCAAACAGTGCAGTGAAAAGCAAAGAGCCAATTACGGAGAGCGACTAGATCAATATCCTGCAGAGAGGGCTGTTTCTGAGCGGTTGTCTGTGTGTGCAGGTGTGAGAGTACAGCTCTTGCATATGGGCTAAAGGCTAATGAAGAGAATAAGGAGGACTTCCACTGTCAGAGAGAGAGAGAAAGACTGGTTCAATTCGCTGGTCAATGGGCAGGGTTCGTAATTGATATCTACTTACTTTTTAAGCTGATTACAGCAAAAGCTTCACAAACAGCAGAAATTACAACCTATAATGTTCTACACACAAAACTAGGCGTATCAATTAAATTGATTTCTGAACAATAAACATGGCTTGAGAGGATACTTAATAGCTTAATACTTAAAAACCAAACAAAACAAAAAACATAAATGTACTAAAATTGTCATATGAAGGCTCTCTGTTATTGTATTAGCACCTACACTCACCTAAAGGATTATTAGGAACACCTGTTCAATTTCTCATTAATGTAATTATCTAATCAACCAATCACATGGCAGTTGCTTCAATGCATTTAGGGGTGTGGTCCTGGTCAAGACAATCTCCTGAACTCCAAACTGAATGTCAGAATGGGAAAGAAAGGTGATTTAAGCAATTTTGAGCGTGGCATGGTTGTTGGTGCCAGACGGGCCGGTCTGAGTATTTCACAATCTGCTCAGTTACTGGGATTTTCACGCACAACCATTTCTAGGGTTTACAAAGAATGGTGTGAAAAGTGTCCTGTGGGCGAAAATGCCTTGTTGATGCTAGAGGTCAGAGGAGAATGGGCCGACTGATTCAAGCTGATAGAAGAGCAACTTTGACTGAAATAACCACTCGTTACAACCGAGGTATGCAGCAAAGCATTTGTGAAGCCACAACACGCACAACCTTGAGGCGGATGGGCTACAACAGCAGATGACCCCACCGGGTACCACTCATCTCCACTACAAATAGGAAAAAGAGGCTACAATTTGCATGAGCTCACCAAAATTGGACAGTTGAAGACTGGAAAAATGTTGCCTGGTCTGATGAGTCTCGATTTCTGTTGAGACATTCAGACGGTAGAGTCAGAATTTGGCGTAAAATGAGAACATCAGAATGAGAACATGGATCCATCATGCCTTGTTACCACTGTGCAGGCTGGTGGTGGTGGTGTAATGGTGTGGGGGATGTTTTCTTGGCACACTTTAGGCCCCTTAGTGCCAATTGGGCATTGTTTAAATGCCACGGCCTACCTGAGCATTGTTTCTGACCATGTCCATCCCTTTATGATCACCATGTACCCATTCTCTGATGGCTACTTCCAGCAGCATAATGCACCATGTCACAAAGCTCAAATCATTTCAAATTGGTTTCTTGAACATGACAATGAGTTCACTGTACTAAAATGGCCTCCACAGTCACCAGATCTCAACCCAATAGAGCATCTTTGGGATGTGGTGAAACGGGAGCTTCATGCCCTGGATGTGCATCCCACAAATCTCCATCAACTGCAAGATGCTATCCTATCAATATGGACCAACATTTCTAAAGAATGCTTTCAGCACCTTGTTGAATCAATGCCACGTAGAATTAAGGCAGTTCTGAAGGCGAAAGGGGGTCAAACACAGTATTAGTATGGTGTTCCTAATAATCCTTTAGGTGAGTGTATATGAGATGAGACATTGTTTATCGATAGCGTTTTTGCAGCAAAATGATTTGACATTTTTGTTGTGCTGTTTTGTGGAATTGACAGATTACAATTATTATTCAACAGCTGAGATCAAAGGCAGGCAAAACTCCTGACTTTTATTTTCTAACGGGTGTGTAAAGCTGATAAATTCCCCTGAGTGTGGGCCGCTATCTCTAGGCCTTGGGGCACTATAGAGATTGACAGAAGCATTGCTCTGCACCAGGCCTGATCCTTCTGCTTTCATAATGCTGATTTCCCCAACATTTAACAGACAAAACAATGGAATGTGCAGCTGTAAGCAGAAGGAAAGTCCTCCAGGGGCATTTGCAACTGTTGTCGGTGTCACATCACATTCTTTTTCTTAAATATGAGTGGGACTGCAGATAAGAGTTTGGTTTTAAACATTTGTTTGGTTTTGTGGTTCACAGAATACACTAGAAATTGATGACTTACAGCATGTTTAAATATATAGCCTGATATCTTATGCACCCTTGGACCCTTTTGCCCCTTCGTGGCATGGGGCCTGTATGACATTCTGCAATGTATTACACTTCCATAATGAGAATATTGTGAGAGAAAAACTAAATAAAAATTAAACGTCCGGTCGGTAATGAAAACTGGAGAGGGAATTATAAATGGACAAGAAAAAAATTGTGATAAATAAACATAAATATGATAAAAATAAATAAATAAATAAAACAAAATATAATAAAATATAAAAATAAATAAATAAGATAAAATAAGATAAAGAATAAAATAAAATAAATAAAATATAATAAAATAAAATATATAAATAAGTAAATAAAGATATGATAAAATAAAAAACACCAAGGATGACAATTACCAAATAACAATAAATAATAACAATAAATAATAATAATAATAATAATAATAATAATAATAATAATAATTTCATTTAGAACAATTACCCAAAATCTAATAAAATCAAATAAGATAAAATTAGATAAACTAAAATAAATAAATCAATTAAATTAAATTAAATTCCAAGAGAAACAGTGTAATGTACGGTGGAGCTGATCAAATCCTAATGTCTTGCACTATTTTCTGCATTATTACACTATTGACTGGCTGACTGTATTTATCCTGCTTGTTACATTTATTATTCAGCCACACATTAAATAAATACTTAAATGGATATGAAATATTGATTTGTTTAATATTAAATTGTTTTATTATGTGAGAAGAAAGAGCAAACATCATCAGGCATTTCAGAAGAGGAGAAAGTTGATGAATTTTGTCAAATAATAACAGAGCCCACTACATAAGAATCACTGTCTAATTTTTTAACTATGAAAGTTCACTGTCTGAAGACTTCTTGCTTCCTGTGGCCGGTTGCATAATGGTCATAAGTTGTTGTTGTTGTTTTTTGTAAGTCAGTTACATAAAAAGGAAGAAAGGTCAAATTTGAATCCAAAAATTAAGAGCTCAAACTAATTGCTAGTTTGTCAGACTAATTTATAAGACACTCTTAACTTAGCAGCTATGTTTGTGCAACTGGCCCCTCAACTTGGCACAACGGCACAAGTAGTAAAATGGTAAATGGACTGCATTTATATAGCACTTTCAACAGACCCATGGCCACCAAAGCGCTTCACATATTGCCTCACATTCACCCATTCATTCACTCATTTATACACCGACGGCGGTGTCAGCCATGCAAGGTGCCATCCAGCTCGGAGCAGCTAGGGTTAGGTGTCTTGCTCACGGACACCTCGACACTTGGTCAGGTGGACCAACCTACAACCTTTGTAGCCAACATACATGAACCACTGAGCCACTGCCGCCCCAAGTAGTGCCAAAACCACATGCTTGACTGATAAAATATATCTTGAATGCATGCCAAATGCATTGAAGATGCCTTGCCAACTGCATGAATGCAAATGCTTACATGGGGGGCAAAACAGCAGCGTGGGGAACCCTGCTTGAAATATTCCCAATAATGAATTTGATCCCTGCTGCAGATAAGACCAAGATTAGGAGAACATTCTCCCTGCATCCTTTTCACTCTCTCTCTCTCTCTCTCTCTCTCTTTATTTACGTCTTTGTTCAGCTGGAAGTGATAAAATCCGCCCGCCCGCACAGTCGTGCACCACCAGTCCCCACCAACTGCAACTCCAGCCATTCAAAAACATGCATACACGCGCCCCCTCCTGCCCACACGCACGCGTCTTCTTGACAGATTTACAGGCATTTAGAATACACGAAATGCAGCAAGATATATGCGAGGGCTGAGATGCCATCAAAATATGACAGAATTAGAGTGCATTAATGCTAAAAATTTGACTTAAATGAATCCATGTCTTGGATTGAATTAATGCTGTTACCATCGACATGACATCAACAACAAGAGCTTATTAAAAAAGATTTGTTGACCAGTCTGCATGATGTCAGTCTAATTCACAGTTGTCATGGAAAATAGAGGCCAGAGCTGCCGACTAGAGCTGGTATTCCTTGTACGGAGTGGTATGACGATGACATTATTCATAATAATAATAACTAATAATAAGTATACAAAACAGTAAAACAAATATTATAAAGCAGACAGGTTAGAAATCTTTCTACGGCTACATTATAGTATATACCGCCATACGTATACATGAGAGGAACTTGTCAGCTGCTTTAGATCAGAGATGGTCCTTTCACAGATTTTCTCTGCCCTTTTCAAAGTCCTAATGAAAGTCTGTGTTGTAACGCTGGGTCTCCCAAGCCTCATTACTCCAACCACACATCACCTGCTGCACTACCAACCTCTCCGAAACCAGAGAAATAAAGGAAGCAAAAGAGGAAGGATACAGATGTTGACAGCGATAGAGAGAGAGTGAGATAAATTGAGGTGTGAATCTCACGAAGCCTGTCAAGAACATGCTCGGGTCGTATTTCACCTCAAAAATCAAAAGAAAGAGACGTTTTGCTTAAAAGTAGTGTATAATTTCTGCGCCACAAGTGTCACTATTCAGACATGCAATAATAACGTGCAGACGGTCTTCAGTAGAGCTGCTTATTGCTGAACTGAAATAGTTTCATAATGAATGAACTTTTCACAGTTATTGAGCTGAATTGAATCACTGAATTGAGTTAAATAATGAAACTACTGTCTTGCTACAGCTGCTTTAGAGCAGAATTTGAGTTACTTCCTGTTAATACTGTGATGCTGCTTTGAAACTATTTCTATTGTACACTATGAAAATAAAGGTGACTTGCAAAAAATATTGATTTGATCGTCTTGTGCTCCTCATGTAGCGGTCAATAATGACCCTTTTTTCAGTGGAATGAATGTACTTTTAGTTTGATAGATTTTTTTTATTGATTGTATTTTTAGGGATTTTATGGTACTAAATTATATTTATGCAGTAGCTATAATCCATTTATTAACTTTTTGAGCATAGACCTGAAAATGAAATTGGTCATACATCTTAAATGCTTCGAGCACAGACTGAAATTTGGCCTCTTTTTAAAGAAGATTATTGATGGTGAAAAAAAGTGAAATTATCGATTAGTTTAAACTTTTTATGTAAAATGTTAAGGTTATTGCTATGAAAAATGCACAAAAATACTGTTTTTGCAACCTTTTTCGGTTTTACTCTAAAATAAAAAATCAAAGCCATAAATAAAAACAGATTGTGCTCCGAATTTGAGGTCATTATATCAAAAATTAGCTTTCAGTAAGATTTTGTTTGGGCGAAGTACCAAACGTTTCCACTAGATTAAATTAATTTTCCATTTATTTCCAATGCAGTCATTTTTGCAGTCAAGTGTGACTATTTTTTACAGGACCATTTAACCTTTTTGAATCATGTCCATGATTTGTGTGTGTGTGTGTGTGTGTGTGTGTGTACTTGTACAACTATCTCTTTTTTAAAACTACCAGTTTTAGACCAGTGGAGTGAGGACAAAGAGAGTAAAGTGAGGACATTCTGGCTAGTCCTCACTTTCTGAGAGCCCTTTAAAAGTTTATTTGAGGGTCAAGACTTGGTTTTAGGGATAAGGTTATAACTAGGTTAAGGGTAGGTTTAGGGTAAGGATTCGGGTTAGGCACTTAGTTGTGATGGGTAGGGTTAAGGTAAGGGGCTAGAGATTGTATTGTGTCAATGAATGTCCTCACAAAGATAGATGTACAAAAATGTGTGTGTGTGTGTGTGTGTGTTCGCATAGTAAGTGCAGAATCCTTCCATTTACAATCAAGCCCCCCCCCCACACACACACACACACTTTTTTTTTATTTTAATTTTTTTAAATAGGCTTCATTTTTTTATGCAAGATATAATTTTCTTATTTCTTCTGATTTTGAGAAAAGAAATAAATCATAAATCTATGCTAATTACCACCTCCTCCCTAGTTTTCATCCTCCTCCCCACGCTCCGAAAAGTTTCTCTTCCGCCTGACTGTCTGCGACGTGTTTATCCAGACGGCACCGCTGTGTGTAAAAACAACACATGTAGGTGCCACCGCAGGGTTCTCGTCCTGCTTTAACCTAGTGACTACCATCATGCTAGTTTCTTCCTCTCTCTTTCAAACTAAGTCGAAGCCTTTTCGTCATTCTACAGGTACAACCAGCATTCAAGTTTAATGTATAACTCTCTTAATGTCTATAAAAATGTACAGCCTGACTCCAATTTGTCTCAGACTGATTAAGCGCTAACAGAAAAACAACACAACTCTTTAAACACTACAACCCCACATCTTCAGCTTTCATTTCACACTTTGTTTTGATGCTGTATTGTGATGTTCCACAGATAGAGTCTTAATCAGATTTGCTCCACGGCTGTCCTCTAGAGTCAGTGTCACCCATTTGGCTTCATCTCTTCCTCAACGTTTCCTCTTTTTCTTACCAAGAAGGGCTCTTTTGGAAATGAGGTCCTTCAAACAGCCACGAGAGAGCGTTTCCCTCCCTTCACAATGGAAGCAGGATGTACTTCCTGCACTTGTCTCGGCTCATTTGCATCTCGGGCTAATTGGCAACATTTGCTCATCAAGGTTCCTTGAGTTTGTAAATGACTTGTACAATTGAAGCCAATTATCAAGCTCAATGATTTAAAATAGACACGATCTGTCCCTAACAAAGCAGGAAAACAGCAAAGAAGAAGAAAAAACAAAATACTGACAACACCGAGATCAATAGGAAGAGAAAGGGAGGGGAAAAAAAGGTGTTGGACAGTGTACAAAAATAAAACTAGACTAAAACTAGCATGATGCGAAGGTGTTTTGGATGGTAGCTATGCTCTTCTGAGTGATTTTAGAACGTTGCCAAAGTGTTCTGGGAGGTTGCTAGGGTGGTTTCTTACTGGTCCAAGTCGAAAGAGCCCATCTCCAAGTGTTTAAGATAATTTGGTCTCTAAATATAGAGACTCAATTCTCTCCTGCAATGGAAATATAATGGATTTTTAAAATTCATTTTGCCATGAGAAAAAGCCTGAACGTTTACAAACAGTTTGAGTTATATTCAAAACGAAAATACTCGACTATATGTTGAGATATCACAAGTGTGTGCTCTCATGTAACAATGTAATCGCAAAATTATTTTAGTCTTGAATCTCTCAAATGTTTTCTGTCGGATGTTAAGAACAACATTGAGCAGATGTTTGCACAACGTTTAAAGGGATCATGAACTGAAAAATAAAATGTTCCTTGAGCTTTTGACATATAAGAGGTCATCATACTATAAGAATATCCTGTTCAGAACTGAAAACTTTCTTGTCAGTCCAAAAACAGCTTTTATTGTAACTAAGCCCAGCGAATGACTCATTTTGGAATGAATCTATAGGTGAAAGGCCGCCTCTGCAGAAGAAAAACAATGCCTACTTCATCACTGCAACGTTGGCCCCGCCCACTGGCGTGTTAGTGAGATGACGAGGAGAGACAAACAGACTAAAAATAACACTACCTTCCAAAGAATCCTAATGCTAGGAATGTGGTTAGTTATTTTTAGCAATATGAATATCTCAGTTGAGCATGATTTATTTGTATTCTGTACATTTCACTGTGGATTCTTTGATAAATCATTTGCAATTTCGGTGCAGGCTTTGCAAACAGACTTTACGATATGGACTCGACAGTAATGCCACAACATGTAACTGTGTTAATTCTAATGCTCTAAATCTGTGACCAGTGATTTGTGATGTGTAATGATTCATGTACACTCAGATGTTCTTTGTCTGTGTCCAGCAAATCAAACCAGTGACTAAACAGTCAACATTTCTCAGTAGGATGAAAATAATCTGTTATTTAAACTGTGATTATATTATATATAGAAAGTGACCAAAGCTCCCTTTACAATCACTGGGGCTGTTAATCAAATGGCACAAGTTTATCAGTGATTGGGTTCTGGACTCCCGTAATAATCAACAAATATCTTATTTACATTGTTTGCTTGTTTGCATTGTTAGTTATGATGAAAGCATTTTGTTAGATGTATGCAAGTACGAAATAGACCACAATGTTTTCCAAATGATACAAGTGTGAACACCCTAAATCCTAAATGTTGCATAAACATTAAAAACTTCTTACAGAAGAACGAATGGCGAAAATTACGAATTCAGTTCATTATAACTATTTTACTGGAGAGTCACTGAGACACTGTTTGTTCCACTTACCCCACTTTTGCTTATCAGTAAGAATGACTCCATATCCTAAAAAAAAGAGAATGAGTGAAATTACAGTATGTGAAATCACACACGTTGCCTAAATTTTTCAGGTTGTTTCTGAGTATCGATGGGCAAAGATCACTGTCAGACCTCATTGTTTCTGGCCATGACACTAATGAACAGTGATGAATCCTGTATGAATCCACGTGGACCCATACACCCACCCAAAGCAACAGTCTCCCGGATCCCAAATCCTTTTTTGAAATGGCCTCATTCTGTATAAAACATGATTGACAGGCAATTATCTTTCTTAAAGCTGAGTTTCATTTTTTCCCTTAGCTGTCCTAGAGAACCTTTCCTTTTTCATAATCCTAAGGTGTTTTCCGAAAACAAAGTTTCATCAGACAGCCACCTTCACAAAGCTTCAGGTATCACATGTACACGAGAGAGGGACTTTAAAAACACTATGACGGTGAAAGTAGACCACAAAGTGACAGCTATCTCAGAGGGAACTGAGGGAACGCTGTGCACACACACATTTCTCATTCTAATTGCTGCCCATTTATTTATAGGATGTGATTGCCTGAAAGAATGATGGGCTTGTTTTGCCCGTCTGCTAGTCCTGATACCACAGGAGAGTTAAGACAGGAATTAGGCAAGACATATTCCCCTGGTAAGTAGGTAAATAGCCCAGAGAGATGGAGGAGAGGCATCATTTTGCCTGAATTTTATTAGACAAAGAGTATGAACAAGGCTAGTTGAAAGCTATTGATTTAGCTCACAAAACTAACGGAGTAAATGTTGTGTGTGTGTGTGAGGTAATGTCACTGATCCGGAGTTGGAGTGTGTTTTCTGATATCATTGCTGCAGTCCAGCTGCCCCGAGGTCCCTAACTCATTCACTGGAGACAGGTGGACAGATACTGCTTGTCACAGCCAGAGATGATTGGTGACCATCCAACTTTGACTGTTGCGAAATCAATACGAGAATTTTTCAAACACATAATTTCACCTGCCACTCCTGCAAACTGATGCACGTACAATTTACGACACCTAGAGAAGGATGCCCGCAGCTGGGACGAGAGAAAGCTTTTAGAATTGCTGTGGGACAAATTTTTTACTTAAATGGATAGTATATCCAGTAATGATCACAATAGAAGCTTTGTTTTTTCCACACACTTTTTTAAAAATCTACCAGTGTAGTAAGACAAAATACACACAAAAAAAAAAAAAAAAACAACAACCCAAAAACAAGTCAAAAGCCAGATCACTAATAATACGCCATCCCCCAATTTCACAGACTAGGGTTAAGCCTTGTTCCCAGACTAAGGCCCTGTTTACACCTGATATTAAGATGCAGTTTGGTCGAGCAAGACTTAGCAAGCCCCACTAAATATCCAGCATCTCTCGATGCAAACAACCATTATAATACAAATGTTACAGTTCTGCATTTTCAAAACTTAATTATCAGACTGATTTTTCTGTATGTTTTGAGACAGGCTAAATAGAGAGCAGGCGAACAATGGCAACAACCAATAAATGCGACAAACAAGGCCAAAACAAAGGGACTTAATTACTGAAATTTCAATTTAAAAGGCTCTTAGTTAAGGTATTATCCACTTTGTCCCCACAGCCTTCTAGATTAAATGAATGCACAACGCGGCGAGAGGAAACTGCTCCACTGCGGTCTGCTGGCGGGGCGTGAAGAAGCACTTAGGGGCTTCTCAAATTCCACATCTAAAATGCAAACCATTTAAATGAACTGCAACAAGGTTAATCTGTAACTGCTCCAGTTATAGCATATGGAAGTGGTACAGATTTTGGCAGCTGTATTAGGGATGTGTATGACATTATATAGAAATTGCATATTGGAATCACACAAGGCTAGTTAGGCTAGCGTTCCCCAAGGGACAAAGCATATGTGACCTCTTGTACGGAAGCAACAGAACGTGCTGTACGCGTGAATCCAGATAAATGGTACGTCTGCAAATCGTGTACGTCCTTTGCATGCCTGTGCACAGCCGCACAGGTGTCTAATTGCTGACAAGAGGCTAGGTCCTTCAAATGTGTGCCAGCTAGCCCATTAGAGAGAGGGAAAGCACAGGTGTTTTTCCACAAGCACAGCTCATGCTTGGACTAGAACCTGTTCCCCCAACTGCTTCTGCAAAGACCAGCCTGAGTCCAAACCCATGATTGCGACTCGGTTCCATGCCATGACTGCGACTCGGTTCCATGGATAGCTCTCAAACGTTTCATGCCATGGTATCACTTGTAATTTTTGTAATCGTTACAATTCCTTGACACCAGTTTTGTTTGTTTGAGGCTCTAGAATATTAAAGGGGTCATAGCATAAGAAATAAAATTTGCTTTTATTTTTTTGCCATATAAGAGGCTTTGTACCATTAAAACATCCTGCAAGTTTAACAGATTAAAACATCCCCCTCATTATAAACAAAGCATTTAATCAAGCTCCAAAAACAGCTCGTTTTGATATTGCGAGATCTGTGACGTTAAATATATTTGCATATGACTGCCTCCAGAGCAAGACATTGACGAATAGTTATGCATCATCTTACCAGGCCCCATCGCTTAGTGGCTGATATTCACCTACACTGGATGTGAGCGTCGAGTCAAAAGCAAACAGAACCCATTATAAATCACTGAGGCTCTTTACACTGGATACAGTACACAGATGCCCGTTCAGTTTCTGACATAGCTACTCCTCGCGTTTGAGTTTGTCCACAACAGGACAAATGGAAGAGTGAAAGAATGTTCGCTTTGAAACGCCCAGTTTAAACAGCTCATTTGCATTTCTGCACAGATTCAGAAGGATCCCAGCATCCGAAACAAGTGGATGGTTTATTTTAATGCCACATCGGATTATAGGTTTGTTCGGTGCATTTTGGTTGCATTTACACAAGCACAAAAAAATCTGAGTTTTTACTCATATCTGACATAGATCAGAATTTGTTGCACGTGTAAACACAAATTTTTTTTGCATCTGATCTGAGCCACTTCCAAATGTGGTTTTAAATCAGATACAGATCTCATATCTGGACCTCAGACTAACTTGCATCTAAACTTGCATATCCGATTCCCCTTGGAATTCCAAGCCGCCACAAGGCGAGGGCGACACGTTTGCAGACAAAGAGAGCTTTTTAATGTTGTATTATGAAGCAGATGTGCCTGTATGAGCTCGCTCACAGTTTTTTTTTTTTTATTGAGGTGGGAACTTATAAAGGAAAGAATTTGTACGCACATATAAACATTCAGGAGCTGGTTTTCAACCTCTGCCCATGAGTTTTACCACTGAAAGCTACATTATATTTCTCAGCAATGAGGTGATAACTTTGCTGTAATTAAACCAACAAGCTTCACTACTCACTCTCTCTCTCTTTAATTTATTCAAATTCATTAAAAAAGTAATCTTACAGCACTACTTTATTTGACTTCAGAAATCTAAATATAACAAGCTGTATAAATAACAATTTGAAATTACTGTTATTTTCCTGTTTTCCTGTATACACTATATTGCCAAAAGTTTTGGGACGCCTTTACATGCACATGAACATTAGTGACATCCCACTCTTAATCCTTAGGGTTTCATTTGGAGTTGTCACACCCTTTGCAGCTATAACAGCTTCAACTCTTCTGAGAATGCTTTCCACAAGGTTTAGGAGTGTGTCTATGGGAATGTTTGACCATTCTTCTAGAAGCTCATTTGTGCGATCAGGCACTGATGTTGGACGAGAAGGCCTGGCAAGCAGCCTACGATCTAATTCATCCCAAAAGTGTTCTATCAGGTTGAGGTCATGACTCTGTGCAGGCCAGTCAAGTTCCTCCACACCAAACTCGCACATCCATGTCTTTATGGACCTTGTTTTGTGCACTGGTGCGCAGCCATGCTGGAACAGGAAGGGGCCATTCCCAAACTGTTCCCACAAAGTTGTGAGCATGAAATTGTCCAAAATGTCTTGGTATGCTGAAGCATTAAGAGTTCCTTTCACTGGAACTAAGGGGTCAAGCCCAACGCCTGAAAAACAACCCCACACCATAATCCCCCCTCCACCAAACTTTACACTTGGCACAATGCAGTCAGGCAAGTACCGTTCTCCTGGCAACTGACAAACCCAGACTTCATCACTGCACCACTGCATCCGATGCTTTGCCTTGCACTTGGTGATGTAAGGCTTGGATGCAGCTGCTCAGCCATTGAAATCCATTCCATGAAGCTCTCTACACACTGTTCTTGAACTAATCTGAAGGCCACATGAAGTTTGGAGGTCTGTAGCTATTGACTCTTCAGAAAGTTGCCGACTTCTGCGCACTATGCGCCTCAGCATACGCTGACCCCACTCTGTGATTTTACGTGGCTTACCACTTCATGGCTGAGTTGCTGTTGTTCCCAATTGCTTCCACTTTATTATAATACCACTAACAGTTGACCGTGGAATATTTAGTAGTGAGGAAATTTCACGAATGGACTTATTGCACAGGTGGCAACCTATCACGGTACCACACTTGAATTCACTGAGCTCCTGAGAGCGACATTCTTTCACAAATGTTTGTAGAAGCGTCTGCATGCCTAGGTGCTTGATTTTATACACCTGTGGCCATGGAAGTGATTGGAACACCTGAATTCAATGATTTGGAGGGGTATCCCAATACTTTTGGCAATATAGTGTATATCCGTGCACTGCATTCATGACAGCTGTTATCTTGTCCTTGCTGGCAAATATCATGGCCACCCGACATGAATTATATAAATAATTTTAATAGCACAGCCATTCAAAACCAGAGGATCTACCATGTGCATATAAAAGTGATCAGCGACAATCATTTTGGGCAGGAATTAATGAAAACAGATATCGGATTCCAGTTGGGTCTAAAGTGAATGTAAACAGGTGGGCCAAAAAAAAAAATGATATAAAAAAATATAAAGATATGTTCAAAAGATTGGATCTGTGCATTAAGAATTGCAGTTTAAACACTTTGTTTTGTAAAGAGTTTGCAAAGAAACTTTTGCTCAAAGATGAAGCAGCCAACTATATTGGATCTGACAGCAGCTACATCACAATTTCATAATGCTTTGTCGGTAAATGACGGTTTATATGGATAATGTTTTCAAAACACTTTACTGTAGAAAATAGGTTGATGTGATACAACAAGGGTCAATGCCAAAACAAGAACCTGTCGACTTTCAAAGGTGCAGCTATTTGCTCTATTATCTTACTTTAAGAAGAAGAACCTAACCTCAGTTTAAGACCCAATTAGTAAAAATCATGCACACACAGTTGAAGTCACCACTTTTACCCAAGAGATAGCTTAGTGTCCCCATAAAGAATGGGAAGGAATCTTTGTTCATTGACAACCTGCAGTGTCAAGCTTTAATGGGAAATCCAATAACGGAAAAGTCCATAATTCCTGGCCAGGTTTAAAAACACAGCAAAAAAAAGTTAACGGCCCCCTGGCTGGCTGGGGGCCATTAAAGACAGAGCTGTGAACTGAAGGCGGAGCACAGGAAGTGGCTCTCAGTGGATTCATTTATCCTTATCCATCAACCCGAAATTGCCACTTTTTCTATCCCTCTATTTTTCCTGCCTTCCATCCTTTTCTTCCCCACCTCCTTTACTGTGCCTCTCTTGATCTTCACAAATGAATAATTAAGGAAAACGGCTTGTGATTACACAACAATTATTCCCAGCTACTTAAAAATTGAAAGATCCCCTCATGAAACATTAAGAAGCCAGAGTTCTCATTTGTGAGGAGCCCCAGGGAGAGAACCATCCAGAGGCCCCATCCAATGAGGACACCGGCCCAGTGCGCAGGCCAGTCACTGGAGAACTGAACTTCAACCTGAGGGTATCTACACACACTGATGAAAACACTGCAGCTAAATATACTGATGATTACAGAAAACTCTGCAGATCCACAAAGAACCGTGACCAAACTTCTCTGTTTTAGCTAATTCAAAAGTTTGGGTTTGGTATATTTAATGTTTTTGAAAGAAGTCTCTTATGCTCAATGAGCCTGCATTTACTTGATCAAAAATACAGAAAAAAACTGTAATATTGTGAAATATTATTTCAATTTAAAATAATGGTTTTCTATTTTAATATACTTTAAAATATAATTTATTTCTGTGATGCAAAGCTGAATTTTCAGCATCATTTTTTCAGTCTTCAGTGTCACATGATCCTTCAGAAATCATTCTGATATGCTGATTTATTATCAATGTTGAAAACAATTGCACTGTCAGAAAAAAAAGGTACATTGCTGTCACTAAGGTACAAAACCAAAAGATACTAATATGTACCTTGAAGATACTAATATGTATCTTTAAGGTACTAAAACTTAAAACTGATATGTATCTTTAATATGTACCTACTGATAGATACTAATATGTATCTTTAAGGTACTAATGTGCTCTCTTAAAGTACTGATATGTAATCTTTAAAGTACTAATGTACCTTTAAGGTACTCTCTCTTAAAAGTACTGATATGTACCTTTAAGGTACTAATAAGCTCTCTTAAAAGTACTGATATGTACCTTTAAGGTACTAATACGCTCTCTTAAAGTACTGATATGTACCTTTAAGGTACTAATAAGCTCTCTTAAAAATATGTACCTTTGATATAATAAGCTCTTTAAGGTACTTAAGGTATAATACGCTCTCTTAAAGTACTGATATGTACCTTTAAGGTACTAATACGCGCTCTCTTAAAGTACTGATATGTACCTTTAAGGTACTAATATATACCATTTAGGGGTGAGTAAGGTACAAAGATGTACCTTTTCACTTTTGTACTTTAGGGTACCGCCCCAGTGTACCCACTGTACCTTTTTTTCTGAGAGTGATATGCTGCTTAATATTTTTTATAACCTGTGATACTTTTTTTCAGGATTTTTCAGGAAAAAGAACAGCATTCATTTAAAACAGAAATCTTTTGTAACAATATACACTACCGCTCAAAAGTTTGGGGTCAGTAATTTTATTCAGACACTTTGACCTGACCATGTTTTGCTTAAGTGTTTTTTTCTTGAATTGCTAATGCGACCTTTTATACCACAGACTGAGCAAAATGAAGCATTGCTTGGTCATTAGTTGACCTAAATTGGTATTATCTAATTAATAATTGTACTTAAATTTAACAGCTGGCAGCTGATTGATTGATTGTAATCCATTACATACCTTTCTGTTAAAGTTAGTATATATCACTTATTTCACTCCTGAATGAATCTGTGTTTTTAAACATTAAACATTTAAACATTAATTGAATTAATATGATATTACTTTATGGAATTCCTCGATTTCAGCAAGAAAACATTACTCAAAGCTGTAAACGTTAAGCGGGTTAGACATTGAAAGACTCTCTTGTCTCTCTCATGTTACTCTCTTGGTTTAGCTGTCATGTTTTGGCCAGAGAGAGTAAACATAAGATACGCTTGTATTATCAGCTGAATATCATTAAATACTGTAAAAAAAATCAACTCTCAAGTTTCAACAAAACTTTCATCCCCTCATCCTCCCTCGTTGTGCATCCAAACACTTTCATTACCGAACATGATGAAACAGCATTAGTGCTAACTGAGGAGAGCTGTCTGAAAGTTTCCCCCCAAAAAAACAAACACACACACCAATCCAACATGCTGGAGTTCCTTTGAATATAGCGTAATTAGCTTCATCAGACATTTCTGCTGAATTTCCCATGTGCCCCCAAACACTGGTCTGCTGCGAAGCGGCACCATGTACAAGAAACCGAGCGGCCTGCAGAGAATTAGCATAAACAGGCCATCAAAGCAGCCATTGAACTTCCTTATGAGGGAAGTCCCACCCCTTTTTCTTCTTTAAACAACAGTCAGACATTAGCCAAGCTTGAGATATTCACCAATTAGCCTGCTGTCTTGAAAGCTAAGGACTGTGGATTCTTTTGGGTTGCTTCAGGCCTGCCTGTTTGAAGCTTTCTAAAGCAGGGCTGAACAAAGCTCACCATCAGATCTCTCTACATAAGAAGAAACGTCTCTGGCCGAGGATCTACCATTTTAACTGTCACTGTCACAGGATTTCGAAACCATCTGAGGCTTTTTTCCTCGTCTATGTGGGACCAGATGTCAACAGAGCCACTTTTTTATAGAAGCATGTCACTGCAGTGCCAAGAAAACTTCATGGCTCATATGAGTTGCAGCTCTATTTGTGGATTGAAATGGAAAAGTACTGTGGGTAACATTTTGAATTTTCATATTTAATATGTATATCAAAGCAACATCACACCAGCAAATACTGTTGTTCTGAAAATGCTAATATTCAGATAAACAGCAAGACTGCGAGTGTCATAAAACAGCACAGATTTTAAACACAATATTGTCCATCTTTGTATGACAATATTTCTGAAAATAAATTAAAAATAGACAAAGCCACAGCAGAATTAATCCATAGTACTGCTGTTACCGAATGAATAAGTGACTTTGAATAATTCGGACGAATGAATGATTCAGTAACTCAGTCAAAGACAGTAATAATGTAACCTGTAGAAACCTGTAGACCTGTCGCTATAAATATATATATATATATATATATATATATATATATATATATATATATATATATATATATATATATATATATATATATACATATATACACACACACACACACACACACACACACACACACACACACACACACACACACACACCGATCAGGCATAACATTATGACATTATTCCTAATATTGTGTTGGTCTCCCTTTTGCTGCCAAAACAGCCCTGACCCGTCGAGGCATAGGCCCCACTAGACCCCTGAAGGTGTGCTGTGGTATCTGGCACTAAGATGTTAGAAGCAGATCCTTTAAGTCCTGTAAGTTGCAAGGCCATTGATTGGACTTCTTTTTTCTGCACATCCCAGAGATGCTCGATTAAATTGAGATCTGGGATATTTGGAGGCCAAGTCAACACCTCAAACTCGTTGTTGTGCTCCTTAAACCATTCCTGAACCATTTTTGCTCTGCGGCAGGGCACATTATCCTGCTGAAAGAGCCACAGCCACCAGGGAATACCGTTTCCATGAAAGGGTGTACATGGTCTGCAACAATGCTTAGGTAGGTGGTACGTGTCAAAGTAACATCCACATGGATGGCAGGACCCAAGGTTTCCCAGCAGAACATTGCCCAAAGCCTTTTTACCATAATGCATCCTGGTGCCATATGTTCTCCAGGTAAGCAATGCACATGCACCCGGCCATCCACGTGATGTAAAAAAAACGTTATTCATCAGACCAGGCCACCTTCTTCCATTGCTCCGTGGTACAGTTCTGATGCTCACGTGCCCACTGTTGCCGCTTTTGGTGGTGGAAAGAGGTCAGCATGGGCACCCTGGTCTGTGGCAATACAGCCCCATACGCAACAAACTGCGATGCACTGTGTATTCTGACACCTTTCTATCAGAACCAGCATTAACTTCTTGAGCATTTTTAACTACAGTAGCTCGTCTGTTTGATCGGAATGCACGGGGCAGCCTTGGCTCCCCACGTACGTCAATGAGCCTTGGAGCCGTCACCAGTTCACCACTGTTCCTTCCTTGGAGCACTTTTGATAGATACTGACCACTGCAGACCGGGAACACCCCACAAGAGCTGCAGTTTTGGAGATGCTCTGACCCAGTCTTCTAGCCATCTCACACACACACACACAAAATCATATACATACAAAAAGAAAGCATGCCAAATATCATCATCTCCACACAATACAGAGTCATTCTGTAGCAAAATCAGCAAGGGAAAACTTCTTATCAGCATGCTGAGGAAAAAAAAACATGCTTGATGCAGGCAAAAAAGAAAACCAACCACAAATTACAACAAACAGCATATCAAATGCAGCAGCCACACTGCTTACACCATAAGTAAACTCAAGTGCCTCATTATCCGCTACATTTTAGCATTGCAAAAAAGTGCTGAATTTCCAAGGCCATTCATCTGTCCCAACTACCTGTTCCTGACTCAGCTCCACCTTTACATATAGTGCCAGGGAACACTGATCACCTACGTACAAGTGGGTATACAGCCGTTTAGCGCTACAAGACAGTACTTAAACATTCACTTTCTGTGAGGGAACTTATAATTATGTATATCTTTAAGCATCCAATTAAAATGCTAATGAACATTTGCTGAAGACTGCTTTCCTTAGGGGAGTGAGTAGAACAGCCTGTTTTATGCCCATATATTTGGGTAAAACTCTTTAACGCATGGCCATTCGAAGCCTAGCGACACATCACAAATCTTTAGCCTGCCTTTGGCCGTGCCTTTTTAAAGCTTTTTTTTTTTTTTTTGAGCCAAACAAAATTAGTTTGAAATGAAAATCAATGTTGTGCTTTGAGTTCAACTAAATAATTAGCAGTGTTGGAGAAACTACTTTGAAAGTGTAGCATGCTAAGCTAAAAGCTAATCACCATTTAGTCAAACTACAAGCAAATGTTTAGAAAAAGTTAGCCATGTAACAAAATAAAAAAGGCAGAAAACTACATCAAAGCTACTTATGTAGAACAATATAGCCCATCTTATAAAGACTTCATAACAAATATATCAAATTATATAATTTACCATAATAATTTGTACTTGCAACATTAAGCTGGTTTGAACACATGAACTTTAAGGTGACCATATCCAACTTGAACAGGTAAATGTATACTAAATACAAAATTGGTTGTGAATCTTTTGTCTTAATTTTCAACATCATAAGAGAGAAATTTGGACAAACCAATTTACTAGAATGAATCAAACATTCCAACACTACATTTGATAGAGAACACCATTTAAAATAAAGATTATAACAATATAACAATTCATACTCAATATAACAATTCATGAGTAAATCAAACTTTATAATACTGGATATAGAATGAGAGAGAGGGATGTTTAGGATGAATTGATTCATTAAAATGAATCAACTTCATGAATAAAATTCCAACACTATATATTAGAAAGAGGACAATCTAGAACAAACTAATTCACTAGAATGAATCAAACATCCCAACACTAGAGGTGAGAGGGAGGACCATCTAAAACAAACTGATTCACTAGAATGAATCAAACATCCCAACACTAAAGGTGACAGGGAGGACCATCTAGAACAAACTGATTCACTAGAATGAATCACACATCCCAACACTAAAGATGAGAGGGAGGACCATCTAGAACAAACTGATTCACTAGAATTAATCAAATATCCCAAAACTAGAGATGAGAGGAGGACCATCTAGAGATTCACTAGGAATGAATCACACATCCCAATGCTAAAGGTGAGAGGGAGGATCTAGAACAAACTGATTCACTAGAATGAATCACACATCCCAATGCTAAAGGTGAGAGGAGGACCAGCTAGAACAAACTGATCACTCACTAGAATGAAACAAACCACATCCCAATCAAACATTCCAAAGCCAGAGGTGAAAGAGAGGACTGTCTAGAACAAACTGATTCACTAGAATGAATCAAACATTCCAAAAGGTAGATATTAGAACAAACTGATTCACTGGAATCACACATCCCATTTAGGGAGGACAGCTAAACAAACTGATTCATTAATCAAAATTAATATTAGAACTGGTCCATTTAGAACAAACCGATTCATAATAATTAATCAAACATTCCAACGCCAGAGGTGAAAGAGAGGACTGTCTAGAACAAACCGATTCACTAGAATGAATCAAACATCCCACTGCTAAAGGTGAGAGGGAGGACCATCTAGAACAAACTGATTCACTAGAATGAATCACACATCCCAATGCTAAAGGTGAGAGGGAGGACCAGCTAGAACAAACTGATTCACTAGATTGAATCAAACATTCCAACACTACATATTAGAGACTGGTCCATTTAGAACAAAGCGATTCATAATAATTAATCAAACATTCCAACGCCAGAGGTGAAAGAGAGGACCATCTAGAACAAACCGATTCACAATAATGAACCAAACATTCCAATGCTATATTAGAGAGAAGACACCTAGAACAAACTGATTCACTAGAATTAATCAAACATTCAAACACTATATTAGACAAAATACATTTAGAACAAATCGATTCACTACAATTAATCAATCTTTCCATTACTACAAATGAGAAAGTATACATTTTCCATCATCGAGCCAAACAGTTCTCGTTGCTTAATCATTCCATTCTGTGCCGATCAAGTGGAAATATAACAGAAATCATTCCTTACCCTTCTAAGAACAGTTTGGCCCGATGAAGGAAAAACGGCTAAACTTTCCAAAGCTACATACAGAATGAGAGTGAGGACCATTTAGAACAGCTGATTTTCTAAACAGAAGCAAAATTAATAACAAACTACACTGGTAGAATAGTAAATAGTCTTGGAAAATGTACTAAGTTTAGCTGACTCACAAGTTTTGTAACTGCTGATGTAATTCCCTTGTTTTTTTTCCCTCGTGAAAAAAAACAAAAAAAGTCACACGCCCTAGTTGGCATCCATCAGAGTTCCAATTTTTTTTTTGTAGTTGTATGGATGTACTAAGATGCAACGATCATTCAAGCCCTGCGAAAGCCAACACGCTCCCAAGACGACCCTGGCAGAAGCTCAGATGGAGTAGCTCGCCCGAGGAGTCCCAGAAGCCTCCTCGGTCGGCCTTCATTTTATTAGGGCCCTGTCTTTGATACTGCGGCGATTACGAAGGCTCTGCCCCTTCATTGCTCTGTTCTATTTCTAGGACAGTGACAGTGGAGGGGAGCCAGATTCTCCAGGGTTCTTCTCATCTATCTTTAACTGCCATACAGTAAATAAATAAAAGGGTCTGAGGGGCTCCTGTTTTGTTTCAGAGCAAAGAAACGATGGCAGATGGGAACGAGGCCTGCGGGCGATGGAAAACGGTGCCATTTTCTCTCTCTTAAGCCCTGCACATGGAGATAGAAAAGAAGCTGATCTGAATGCAGCATTTTTATTTTTTCGTACAAATGTACATCTCTTTAAGGATCTTTTCACAGTGATGCATACAGCAGGATATGTCTAGTTTAATGCACAGATTCTAGGCAGCATGCTACCAATGTTGGCAAGCTGACCAATACGTCTGGGTAGATAAATCCCTCCAGTTTGCATTCTACAGTATTAAATAAAACATCTTATTATTTGGGGGTCCAGATTTTTCTACATGATTTATGCATTTGTTTGGCCACTATGACATATTCATTGATTTTAAAATAAGACATAAAGGCATCTCAGTCTTCAAATATACAGTAGATGGCTATTAAACTGCATTAAGGTGGCTGCCAAAACAATATGAATGCCTACAATTTTATTTAAGTATATAATACAAACACACACACACACACACACACACACACACACAACAATAAAATGAATTGTATATATATATATATATATATATATATATATATATATATATATATATACACACACACAAATTAAAAGCAATTAATATTATATATTCAATTATCACATTGAAAATATGCATACATTTACAAAAAAGTATTAAACTTGTAAACTCGTGAAATCCTTGTGGTTCTTTACTTGCATCAGGATAGAGGACTACATCAGCACTCTGAGCAGTGCCGCTCTTCCCTCCACTGGCTCAGGCTGCCATGGCTGAGAGCCAGTCAGGAGTCATATACTTTATTTCACTGGTGTGCACTAATCGCCCTTCGGCGCTACACAGGTAATGGTGCACAAAGGAAAGGAAAAAACCCTGTGACAGACATCTGGGAGGGTGGATGTGGGGAAAGGGGAAGAGAGTGCACCCAGCACCAGGAAGCTGAAGGGAAAGTGGAAGGGTGATGGAGGCCGGGATAGACTGAAGGCGACTGAAGCAGACAAGGTGGAGGTGCTCGGGGCTGAAGGCGGTTGGTTAGTCACAGAGGAGACGGGAGAGAGTCGTGGTGTGAGTGTCAGAGTTTAATACGCTGCCTGTCAGGCCCCGCCCCTGTTCTGGCAGCTCCGCTTCACTTGCTGACACGTGGAGGCCGGTTCTCGGAGCGCAGGTGCCTGCTCTCATGCGGCGGGGGTCATGGGAGGTAGAGGTAGACACCGCGGAAAAATGGACAGTGACAAATGACAGTGCAGCTCAGGCCATCACTGGCAACTCCAATCAACTGTGGAGAGAGTGAGAACCCGACTCTGTGTGTAAGCAGGCCAAGCGGCAGGTAGAGATGGCAGTGGATTGAATGTTGTGTTATCGATCTTGATTTTTAAGTAGTCTGGCACAATTAGTCCCATGATACACTCATCAAAGCCAAAGTCAAAACAAGCCACCACTGATATAAAATAGAGCATTAGTTTTAGTACCTTGGTGCAGGCTACATAGCATTGCTAGTAGCACCCCAATAGTCCAATGGATCAACTAAACCTATGCAAATTTAATTGCTAATAATTTGAATTACTACTTGTATAGAGTAAAAACTCTAAATGTCTTTAGTGACCATGTAGTAAGAGAGAAATAGTGCAAAGTGTAAGGGATTTCTGTTTTGGGTGGGTTTCAGTTTGTTTCTATTGTTTTTCATTGATTGTGTGTAATTGTTGCACCTTTTGTTCATTTCATTGATTGGTTTGCCTTGTTATTTAAGCCCTGTGTTTCTTTTTGTTCATTGTCTGTCCTCATTGGATATTATTTGGTTGTTCTGTTCAAGTTTTTCTAGTTTTCGGAGTAGTTTGAATTTGTGTTCCATAAAAGAATTGCTGCGTTTAGATCCTGCACTTTCTTATCACTGCTGCAAACACACGCTGACACAAAGTGTGTGTGTATATATGTACATACTTTATAACCTTCATTCTAAAGAAAAGCCAAGCACATTGCACTCATGCTAATATCATTATGCTGTCCTGGTTCAAAGTTAAGCATCACCTAAAGCTTTCTTGGGCAAAGAATGAGATTGTATTGAGATACAAGGCCAATGCTAAGAGGGGAAAAAATAATTTTATTCCACTCGCCCTTTTGGCAGGGAATCTATCGTTGAAGGACGACAAGCAGCGGATGCTTAATAGAATCATTTGTTCTCTTGTCCTGTTCTTTTTGTTTTAAAAGCTTCTTTTTCCTTTCTTCTTCCGATGTTATATCACCAGATGAATCTCTGCATTCCCTAAAGGGAAGGTGCTGAACTCTGAAATAGCACATCCAGTTCCGTTACATCAGATAAAAATGGACGCACGTAAAATATAAATGTGGTTCCAAGCCCACCAAGAATCACAAACAAATGGATGAGACCTGTAGTCTTTGTAGTCTCCACTGTGCAACCATAAATCAAGTGGTTTTCATGTGCTTGCGCAAAATGCATGTAGGTTTATAGTGAAAGGAAGGAAGAAAACAAACAAAAGGGGAGAGGGGGGAGAAGAGGCAAAAGCATGATAAAAATACGTTACTAGGAGGATGGAAGAAAAAAAAAGAGAAAGTAGTAAGGAGGTCGGAAGAGAGAAGGAAGGAAGGAAGGAAGGAAGGAAGGAAGGAAGGAAGGAAGGAAGGAAGGAAGGAAGGAAGGAAGGAAGGAAGGAAGGAAGGAAGGAAGGAAGGAAGGAAGGAAGGAAGGAAGGAAGGAAGGAAGGAAGGAGGAGGAATTAGGAAGGAAGGAAGGAAGGAAGGAAGGAAGGAAGGAAGGAAGGAAGGAAGGAAGGAAGGAAGGAAGGAAGGAAGGAAGGAAGGAAGGAAGGAAGGAGGAAGAAGGAAGGAAGGAAGGAAATTAGGAAGGAAAGAGGTTAGAGGACAAAAACTGAATGAAAGAAAAAGACTGTATAAAATAAGAAAGTAAGAATGAAAGACTGAAGTAAATATAAAAATAATACAAATATGTATATAATACAATATATACAATATGTATATAATTCATATAATACAATATGAAAAGGGACGGAGGGGAAAGAGAAGAAATGGAAGAGGAAGGAAGGTGGAAAATAAAGTAGGAAGGAAGACAGAAAGTAGGAAGACAGATGAAATTTGCAAAGGGGAAGGGAAAAAAAGACACTGGAAGGCAAAGAAAGTAGGAAGAACAAACGACAAACCTAAAGAAAGACATTTGTTTGACGGTACGACAATAAAATGGGTCATTTCCAGCTACAAAGGCGGAAACAAAAAAAAAAAAAAATGCTTTATATGGGAGATTTCACAGTAAAGCAAACTCAGCACACTACACCTGCTGAGGTCAGAATCAAATCACTTTTGTGAAGCAGCGAGGCCAGAACTGAGGAAAGCTGAAGCGTGTGTGTGTGTGTGTTTATGTGATTTATGAGGACACAAATTTGTATAATGACATGGGTAGTTGACATTGGTAGACATTGGTATTACAACGTAAACGTGGTTTATGAGGACATTTCCTGTGTCCTCATAAGAATGTTTTCTGTGATGGGTAGGTTTAGGGGTAGGGGTAGTGTAGGGGGATAGAATGTACAGTTTGTACAGTATAAAAACCATTACGCCTATGGAATGTCCTCATAATGTAGTTGCACCAACGTGTGTGAGTGTGTGTGTGTGAGTGTGTGTGTGTGTGTGTGTGTGTGTGTGTGTGTGTGTGTGTGTGTGTGTGTGTGTGTGTGTGTGTGTGTGTGTGTGTGTGTGTGTGTGTGTGTGTGTGTGTGTGTGTGTGTGTGTGTGTGTGTGTGTGTGTGTGTGTGTGTGTGTGTGTGTGTGTGTATTGGGAAAGATTGTGTGGCTGTAGCCACTGCAGGTAGGCCATCTATAATCGATCACCGATTACCACCCTTGTCAATGAGAACAAATGAGGTCGCACATGGGTCCTCTTTCCTCATCTCCTCTCCATTATGCTGTTCAAAAAGATCGGTAATTATAACCCGAAACCCGAACACAGAAATAAATCAAGCATGCTGCGCGTTAGATGTAAAAATACAGGATGAACAATATCCAACTGGCGTCACACTAGCCTTGCTAAAGTTTAATCAGGGTTCGGCTAGCACACACTCTCTCATTAGATGCACTGGAGCAGTATAGATGAGGGAAAGGAAACTATAGGAAACTATCCAGGGAAGGCTAGCACGAGTTCTATGGGTTAATGTCTGCAACAACTAAAGCTCAAGATGAGGCTACTTGGCTTGTTTTGTATCTCAGTGCTGCTAGCATAAATGCTAACATGTTTTAAAAGGGACCAAACAACTGAAGAAACAACTATTTCTCACCAGTACACAGAACCTATCTATCTATCTATCTATCTATCTATCTATCTATCTATCTATCTATCTATCTATCTATCTATCTATCTATCTATCTATCTATCTATCTATCTATCTATCTATCTATCTATCTATCTATCTATCTATCTATCTATCTATCTATCTATCTATCTATCTATCTATCTATCTGTCTATTGTTCGTTCTATCAAACGTTTGTTCTATCATTCATTCTATCAATCGTTCCATCTGTTGTTCTTTTTATCAATTGTTCTGTTGTTCAATCGATCATTCTATCTATCGTTCTATCAATTGTTCATTCTATCATTCGTTCTATCAACTGTTCCATCGTTCTATCGATCATTCTATCATTTGTTCCATCATTCTATCTATCGTGCATTCTATCGTTCGTTCTATTGTTTGTTCTGTCGTTTGTTCTACTGTTTGTTCTATAGTTCTATCTATCGATCTATCTATCGTTCTATCTATCATTCTATCTATTGTTCTATCTTTCTATCTGTCTGTCTGTCTGTCTGTCTGTCTGCATAATAGCTCTTATTACCATTATTGCTACACAACAATTAACTTCCAAATCATTCATTACAAGAGATAATAATCCATGGCTCATGAACTCATGCCTTAGACTCGTAAAAAGGTCTTTTGGGGTTAAGTAAATCATTCTTTACTAGGAAGTTGAGCGACATCCGTTTCAAACACACTTTTAATTGACTGGCACATGATGGAAGTCTTCAAGGAAAAAACATCACCAAAGAGTGATGAAAAAAGTGACAAAAACAATCAGATATAAGTAAATCACAGGAAGTGTGATGCACTATTGATGTTTTCAGATCACTTAGTCTTTAATGAGCAATATGCTTTGAGACGAATTAAATAGACTGCCACGAGTAACCTGAAGCGAAACATTTGAGCGCCATATCCGCAGAAATGAAGTCTGGGAGTGGAGAACTACGGTTGTCTATTTTATTGAACCAGAAGGATGAATGCAGGCACTGGAGCTACAGATCTCTCATACACACACACACATATATTTTACACACATATTCCCTCTCAGATGTAAGGACTTTAAAGAGAGAGAAAAAAAAAAAGCTTTTTCCATTTGTGTGAGAGCCCTGCTGTCAGATTTAAGATGGTAATAATGGGATCTCACTGCGAGCCCTCAGAGAAAGTTTAACTCAGACGTAAGATGCGGGCTGGAATAAGAATCAGGAGACGGGGTGCTTTAAACACCCTGCGGTCCTGCTATAGAGAGCCAGTGAAGCCAGGTAGCACTTGCAGATGAACAAAGTCTGAACCAAGATCTCTTCAGATATCTCTCTGTTTCAGTCTCCACCAGGAAGCATTTGAGGACACAACATAGAAAGTGATGTACCTCTAAATACATCCAAAGTGGAGA
Organism: Paracanthobrama guichenoti; assembly: GCA_018749465.1. NCBI lineage: Eukaryota > Metazoa > Chordata > Actinopteri > Cypriniformes > Gobionidae > Paracanthobrama > Paracanthobrama guichenoti. The sequence goes on from CM031967.1 coordinate 9,978,198, forward strand.
CAAAAAACGCTATCTGCCTGAACAGCTTGATCTACAAGTACTTCAGAGAAATACTAATGTTTTTTAAAGGACCTTGCACGTCCCCTGGACCAAATCTTTCTCTCACCACAGGAGTAGATTAAGATTATTTACGCCTCAGTTCATATGAACAACTCTCATTCATCGAACTGGATGAGAACCAGAAGAATAATGTAAAGTCTCAATACCAGAGCACAAACAGCTTTTTCCACCGCTCTCAGCAAAGACAGTCGAACAGAAAGGACTACTGTTTGATTTTGAATAAAGGAATAATAAAATCGCTGAATAGGGTGACAGTAGGCCACATTTTATCCCCAGGCACTTGCGGCTCTGAGGTCAGAATTGAGGGCTGAAGTAGGCACCAGTCCAAGAATTGAAGTCTGATACTATAGCAGCATTTAGCAGAATGTGGAAACTGTGGTAGAACTGTCCACAAGAAACCCACAATTTCAAAAAGTGAAATGCATTTATTAAAACAAAATAAATTAATCAACAATTAAATATATATATATAATGTATTAAATCAACAAATAAATTATTATATAAATATTTATGTAAAAATGTATGTGTATAAAATGTATATGTGTCCTCAAATGCTTCCTGGTTTCGCCATAATGGTTTTGAATTGCTTGAAATATCACTTCAAAAAGGAAAATACAGCTAAGTGCAATAAGTGCAGCGCAAGTCTGTCATTTAAGCTACATAAAATTATAATGGGAACATTAATAATTGTGTGCTTGGGACATTTGTTTTTGTAATCAGGCTCTCAAAAATTATATACAAATTTAGATGTAGACATATCAGCCAATATATCGGCTTTCAAACATAAAGAATTATCGGTCATTGGTATCGCCAACATTTTCATATAGGTGGATCCTCATATAGTTAATATATATATATATATATATATATATATATATATATATATATATATATATATATATATATATATATATATATATATATATATATATATGCTATTGTGCTGATAGACATATAGCATTTTTATAAATGTGTGTGTGTATATATATATATATATATATATTCAGTATGTCTATCAGCACAATAGCATTCACTGTCATGATTAACATAACATACATAATTAAGCAACTAAAGGATATAAAGAAGATTTTGTGTAATACTTAATCAGCTAATATTCACAAATTCCCAATAATAAGCCATGGCTCATGAATTTACCCTTTAAAAGAGGCCTTGTACTAGAGGATATACAGTTGGGGTCAGAATTATTGGCACCCCAGTAAATAAAAATACATTTGCATGGTTTATCCTTTTGATCTATCTTTCAAAAAATTCACAAAAATCTAACCTTTCATTGAAGAAAAAAGGATTTTTGTTTTGTTTTTTCACAAAAAAAAAAAAGAAAAAAAGAAAAATTCACATTATGAAATGAATGCTTTTCTTCAAAACACTTTGGCCACAATTATTTTGCACACCACATAATTTTTTTTAGCACACCAGGGTGACTAGGAACATGAAATTGTCCAGCCATGACTTCCTGTTTCACAGGAGTATAAATATGAGGAAACACAAAGGAAACACAAAGGCCAGATTCTCTTAATCATTCATCACAATGAATAAAACCAAAGAATGTAGTTCTGATGTGCAGCAAAAAATTGTTGAGCTTCACAAAATAGAAAGTGGCTGTAGGAAAATAGCTAAAGCATTGACAATTCCCATTTCCACCATCAGGGCAATAATTAAAATGTTCCAATAAACTAAAGATGTTACGAATCTGCCTGGACGAGGACGTGTGTCTAATGCATGGTGAGGAGGAGCGTTTGAGTGAACAAAGACTCTCCAAGGATCATAGATGGAGAATTGTAGAGATTAGTTGAGTCTTGGGGTCAGAAAAATATCAAACAACCCCTACATCACCACAAGTTGTTTGTGAGGGATAAAAAAGTAACCCATGCCCACGGTTAAGAATACTGCTGGATCTTTAATGTTGTGGGCCTATTTTTTTTTGCTGGAGGTCCTGGACATCTTGTTCAGACACATGGTATCATGGATTCTACCAAATACCAACAGATAAAAATCAAAACCTGAAACCCTCTGCTAGAAATCTTCCATCAGGACAACGATCCAGAACAAACCTCAAAATCAACACACAAATGTGTCACTGAGCACAAAATTATGCTTCTGCCAAGACCATCCCAGTTCCCTGACCTGAACCCTATAGAAAATGAGTGGGCTGAACCGAAGAGAAGAAACACCAACATGGAGCTGGGAATCTGAAGGATCTGGAGAGATTCTGTATGGAGGAATGATCTCTGATATCTTGTCAGGTGTTCTCCAAACTCATCAGGCATTATAGAAGAAGACTCAGAGCTGTTATCTTGGCAAAAGGAGGTTGCAAAAAGTATTAAATAAAAGGGTGCCAATAATTATTGGGTGCATTTATTTCATAATATGATTTACCCCCCAATTTCAATTCTTTTACTTCAATGAAAGGTTAGATTTTTGTGATAAAAAAAAAAAAAAAAGATTTATTTTTACAGCCATCGATTGTATTGAGATTGATCATATTTACCAGGGGTGCCAATAATTCTGACCATTACTGTAGATGTTCTTTCTTTCAAACTTTCTAGAGTCTGAATAATGGGGTACAAGCAAACCAAAGCACAACAGTCATCTTCCTGTAATTTGCTGGAGACCCAAACAGCCGGAACAAGTCAGATCAAGCCGGAACCGGCAGCCGGACTTCTTCCAGCACCATCGAGAGCTCTCCTCCCTCCTCCATTCGCTTGCTTAATTCCACATCCGTTTACGTTATCGGCTTAATCTCCAATTAATTAGCTTAGTTAAAAAAGGATTGAGAGTTCTCGCTTTCTGTCAACAAGAGTGTGTGTGTGTGGGGGGACAGACGGAAGAGGGTGGGAGGGTATAAAGGGATTGGTGGAGAGAAGAGACAAGGATAGCGGTTGTAAAACACGGTAGAAAGAGAGGAGGGGGAAAAAAAGAATCTCCCCGTGGGAACCAAAGCGCAACGGAGAAAGTCAATGAACGTGGCATTGTGCCAAGGCAAGAGTCAGCCAACACGGTGCGCATTCATTTAGAGCTCTGTCTGCGCCGTAGCAGGGACTTATGGGTACTCTGACACCGTTACCACCAGACAGAGCCAATGATTAGATTCCAGTTGATGTTGAATGAAAAATATAACATGGCAAGAGGCTCCAGGGACTGAAAGCATCACATTAATTATCCCTTTGATACAGGAGCATGTGTGTTGGTTGTATTGTAATTGGTGCTGCACGGTTCCACACGAGCCTACATGTCACATGTAATGTTCATTGCGAAGCCATTATATGATGTCTGGATGACTCATATTCATAATGACTAAAGTGTCAAGGGGGAAAATGTGAAATTTCTCGTTTTCATGTCAGAGCTGGGATACAAAACAGGGCTGTTTCCCACTGCTCTAGCTAAAAAAGCAGCCAAAATGCATCACGGGTAGCCAAACCGATCACGCTTTGGAGGATTCTGAGAGGAGAGACGAAAACAAAAACGCTGCCAAACCCATCGGAGAATCAGGAAAGCATGACTGAGCCTAGCATCCCGCCATCCCAGCACGTAACCAAGGCGACAGCTAACTACAGCGTCCTCTAACTGCTCGCCAGCAACGCATAAGCGTTGGACCTCGGACAAACCCAAGGGTCCATCCAGCACAGTGACATATGAATCCTATTTAGGGACCGAAAGTGTGGCTGAAACTCCATCAGGCTCGTTATTCCTTGAAATCGGTAAACACAACAGCCATTTTGCCTCAGTTTAATGAACAACTAAAGATGCACATACACGTTCGCACAAATAAACATTTGCAAAATCCAACCTGATATCGCCTAGCTGAACACATTTAAAATGTAAAATATCCAGAGACCAAGAAGCTCAACTCAAGAGTTTGATTCAGAACAAACTGCTAAAATAGAAAGCATAATAATTAGCATCTCATTCTTCTTCTTCCTACGAACCACAGTTGTTGGTATAAAAAAATGAGTCAGTTGATGTCACACTTATTCACTAATAACGCAACATGCCAAGTTTCCCGCTGAATAGTTTACACTGGCTTACCTTTCATGCCAAACTTTGAGCGTCTGCCATATTTGTTGATTAGCACAAACATAACGACAAGGAGAACGCAGGCAAAGCCAGCCAAGCCAACCGCAATCGACACCTAGAGAAGCAGGAGACAAAACATTTAATTTATTTGAAGAACCAAAATAGGAAATGAGAGCCAGATTTCAACACAGTCAGGTTAGCGCTTAGCTTAGCTTTAGCAGGTTAAAAGTGAAAAAAAGTGATTCTTTTTAGAACATAATACTAGCATACTGCTTACTACACAGTATAAACTGTTTAATGGCTACTAATTCAAAGAAAGCTGTGTAATACTACTCAGTATGGAAGGATAAAACAAACATTAGCATGCTACATTGTTGTCACATGTTGTCTCATAACGCTACATGTTAATTCACGCAGCAGATTTTTAACTATTTTGACTTTTCAATCAAAGTTTGAGTAAAAAAAAAAAGTCTTAACTTGCGACAGTCTGATCAAAATAATGGGTATAATTTACTAAGAGTGTGTGCACGCATTTGTGTGTCAAAACGTTTTTATGAACAAATCCTGACAATTCTAACTGTATGAAAAAATGTAAGAACCACTGAAACACATCCTTCACACATGCAAAAATCACATACTCTGGGTGGCCTTACAATCATGTGAAGATGAAATTGTAAAGGAAAGCCCTTATATGGAGACAGATTGGTATGATTCATGCAAATTACTAACCTTGGGCACACGGTTGCTTATTTATTAGAATACTCCAAATTACTGAGGTTAAGAATACATTTTTGGAAATGTTTTATGAGTAGTTCTCCTGTGCGTACAAATACTAAATAATCCTCGCAATTATTAGTGAATGAGACACTCAGTCTAATAAAAGATATTAAAACTGTAAGTTGCTTCCAGCTCATTAATCACTGGAATGAAAGGCCAAGTCAAGCGCAATGCATTGTGGGAAACCGTATGCTCAGTTGCACATTTTGGTAAACAGCAGGTCATCTGGGTATTCTACATGTAAGCATAGAGAAAATATGCATGCTGTTTATAGAAATAGTACTATTAGCATGCTAGCATGCTATGACATTAGCTTAATTCTGCTTGATTCTCAAAACATTTGTCAAGATAATATAACTTTGCCTATAAGTATGTTTTAAAAGCTTTTTTTTACGAGAAAACTACAGTGTAAGACTGACATAACAATCCACCTAAAATGTGTCAAAGAAAATTTTCTGTATAATCTCGAGTGTCTCGCACAGGGGGAAAAAATAGCAATTTTACAGCAAACCTACGAAGCGTGTCTTGACTTGTTTATATGATTTATATTGATGTTGATGCTGTAATCATGAGAGGTTTATATAATTGGAGTCATAAGTTGCAGTAGCTTTGATAAATTGCATGAAAAGGGAAGGGCAAAGCATATAAAAATGAAAAAAAATGATGATAATAATTCATGTTAGGTATTGTAGGAGAGTGATAACGATTAACTTACAGCCAAGATACACGTCCTTTTGGGAAAAACAAAGTGAACAACTTAATATAATGTCTAAATGCTCCAGATAAACACAGAATAAAGACAATAAACAATAAATCAAAGCAGTCAAAGTGCTGGAATAAAGCTATCTGAAGCACAAAGCTTTTTCCCCGTAATTAGGACCTCCAAACAGTCGAGGGCCACGCTTACTCTTACTCGCGTCAGAGTCCCTATTAAAATCTTCAGATGAGAAAATAATCTCTATCCAGTCAATTACAGCACAAAAATGAACGAAAGTACTTTTAAAAAGGAGCTGTAAAAACACACAAGCCACAAGAGAACTGGAAGATAGGAGGTACAATGTGAGAAGGAAAATGGACGAAGAGATAAATGGTTTAGAATGGGGTTTGTTTTCAACACCTTTTACCATGTGCTCTTGGGAAACCTCATTATACTTCATATGGGTGCTTTCGATCTCAGGAGAGAAAACAACACTCACACCAAACGTGTCCTCTTCAGGCCGATGTGTCATGGTTGGAATAGCGGTCGGAGTAGGACTCACTAGGACACAAACAAGAGAGTATTAGTGTTCAGAGAAAAACATGCTATTTTTTGAAACGTCTGAAGAAAAAAGACCACATGGACATTCAGAACTGTGACCCTGACAGATATTTTAGGGTATTTGGGTAATGTCCAATGACTTTTATGTTAAAATAATTTTGTTAAATTATGTTCATTTTACATAAAAAATATATCTTCTAAAAATATATATTTTTTACCATCAGAACATACATTTGACAACAGATAAAGTGTCAAAATTCTCTTTATCATTATTTTTGAACAGTATATGTATATGCATTACATCATTTAAAATACATTTCTAGGTGTGGTTTAAGTGTCCAAATACATTTTGGAGTTGTGTATCTTTCCACTAAATTAGCATTGATTTAATTTCCCCTCCATTTTATGTCATTTTTAAATTAATTTCCAGATGTTATTGAACTAACTTGAATTGTGCATTCAAATCATGTTGGAAAGATCGTATTTATGAGCTGTCAGTAAGAACTGTTTCTGGAATTCCCTGAAACAGCTCAAATGTAATATTGAGTGTTCTTCTGGGAACGTACATGTCACAGTATTCTCATGTAAATAATTCCCGCTCAAGTATACGCAAAACGATGGGGGGTGTTGCTATTACCCTGGGTGAGTTGCATTAATAGTGGTTTTGGCAAGGGGTGTGACATTTCTGAAACACGCTCAAAGCGGTTGGCCAATCACAATACACTGGTCCATCCGACCAATCAGAGCACACTGCACTTTTCAGAAGTAGGGGTTTCATAGAGAAGAAAACAGGGTTGCGTTTCCCAAAAGCAGTTAGCCTACTATGGTTGCAAATTCCATTGTTATCGGCATAGTTCAACGAGTCTGTGTTTCCCGGTGTTTTTCCAACATTGCAAAGTTGTGTGGTTGGAACTACCGCTCTCAACCTGTGGCTAAAAGCATAGCTTCTTGTTTGCATGAGATATGGACTTAATAAATCCTTATCTTGAGCAAAATAAGCAAGCTGACATTCAGTACAATCTATAGATTTAGAATATATACAAATTTAATTTACATCTTTAGTTGCTTTTAGTTAAAACAGCTCAAACGTGCATTTTAGTCTGGGATTAGCTTAAAGGCACAATATGTCATTTTTGTCGCTAGAGCTTATTCAAAACAAAGGCGTAGCTTGATGACGATGTGAATGAGCGAGGAATCATGGGAGTTACAGTCTTCCCCTCCACAGCCAATGGAAAGGAATCCGACAGACTCGGGCAGAATGTTCATGGATGAGCGAACGTATTAAAAGTTTATTAACGCTACATTGGTATGAAGCAGGAAGCGCAGAAATCCACGGGGGCGAAAGACACCTGCGATTCAGACCATATTACCATATTGTAATTGCAACTTCCCAACTCGTAAATACAAACTTCCCAGTACTTGAATGCACCATAAGACGGGTGTCAAATCCTGCTCCTTAACGGCCACTGTCCCGCAGACCTTAGCTCTAACACCTGTCTGGAAGATTCTAGTGTCTGACCTTGATTTTCTGGTTCAGTCGTGTTTAATTAGGGCTGGAGCTAGACTTAGCTGGAAGGTGGCCCTTCAGGAACAGGACTAGACAACCCTGGTTTTAAGAGAACTGTTGGGTATTATTCACTAAACATGTCTTGGGGCAAATACTGTTTGATTAGACCCGTTTTATGCAAGGTTACTGCCATTTCGACAGGGAGTCTGCTCCTAGATTAATCTGCCACTATTATTCATGTAGTATTAAACAAAAGCCTTAGGCTGTTCTTATTTTTTTGTTTTTTTACCTCAACGAAGGACCTGTGCGGACAGCCTGATACTCCGCACTACAGCCATCTAACTTCATTCAGAGCTCTGACAGTAACAATCTGTCATTTGCTCAGTTTCCATGCATCAACTTTATTAAATATGGTAAATTAGGGTGGTATGATTGTAAGAAATGTTCTTGTGAAGGTGAGTGACTGTCCTCTGGACACTGACCTTGATCCAGATTAAATAAATTTCTTGTGGAAAAGGATCTGATTTTTCCCACATACTGACAGATATCGGTCACTTTAAGCCAAAAATACAAAACAGGTCTAATAACAGCATGCCCAACTATATGGCGGCCAGCCATTTGAGAATAAGGCCAAGGTAATTGTTTGGAGGGTATTTGTTTGCTCACCACACAGACTAAATTGCTTCTTTCTAAATCATTCTTTGTTTTACGATAAACAAAACTAATTAATAAGTTACAAAAATGCATGCAACAGACAATTAAAGGGAGAAACTCACCGTATTCGGGGTAGTCTACAGAGAAGAGGAAAAAAACCCACACATATATAATTACCAGATATGAATATGTCGAGATCAGCTCTAAGGACTCATGTAAACACATTTCAAAATGATCAGCACTCATCCTTCAGTGCATTTCGTGTGCAATTATGGTAATGTTCAGATGTGAGCATTTTAGAATATAATATGAGACAATAATTGCAATATTTATCATGCAATGAAACATTACATCAATGTGGAATCATGCATGAGATCGTCATATGATCTGCATGTATACATGTATATTAATATTTTGAGAGCATATATACACATTAACAATGCAAGTGAGGTTCAAAATTCATTAACCACTAGTGTAAATATATTTCACGCTCTTTTCTGATGTAATAAAAGTGTATTTCTGTGAAGACAAGGCTAAATTTTCAGCAGCCCTTACTCCAGTCTTCAGTGTCACATGACTCTTCATAAATCAAATCCTTATTTGTGCTTAAGAAACATTTCTTATTGCTAAATCATTGCTAATAAATTAGAGTTTTGATGGGTATAAATGTGTCCTTTCTGAAGTATTAATTTAATACTAAAATTAAACTATAAATGTTATACTAATACAAAAAAATCCCTATATTAAAACTATATACAAATGTTATACAATTAATTTGATATAAAAGGTGAAATTATATGTTTAATGTGTTATACTAAATGTATACACAAAATCTTTAGTAGATAAAATATTACATTTGTTCAAAATTTGTATATACATTTCAAAATCTTGAAACTTTATTTCCAGATGATTGATTGATTGATTTAGAGATAGAAAGATAGAACAATAGATAGAATGATAGATAGAACGATAGATAGATCGATAGATAGAACTATAGAACAAACAGTAGAACAAACGACAGAACAAACAATAGAACGAACGATAGAATGAACGATAGATAGAATGATGGAACGAATGATAGAATGATCGATAGAACAGTTGATAGAACGAATGATAGAATGAACAATTGATAGAACGATAGATAGAATGATCGATTGAACAACAGAACAATTGATAAAAAGAACAACAGATGGAACGATTGATAGAACGAATGATAGAACAAACGCTTGATAGAACGATAACAATAGATAGACAGCTAGATAGATAGATAGATAGCTAGATAGATAGATAGATAGATAGATAGATAGATAGATAGATAGAGATAGATAGATAGATAGATAGATAGATAGATAGATAGATAGATAGATAGATAGATAGATAGATAGATAGATAGATAGATAGATAGATAGATAGATAGATAGATAGATAGATAGATAGATCGATCTTATGCCTGCTAGCATCACGCCAAGAAATGTGAGGGTCTGCATCTATATTTCACTATAAACCTGGTGGATTCTCGCCTCGGGTGTTAATAAGTTATTCAGGCGGGGCATTTAAACTACATTGGGTTCTGTTTCTCAACATGCTGTCTGCAACCTAACAGCTCTAATCATAGAAACCCTCCTCATGAGCTCTTTAGAGGACACACTACCAGAGAACCTGACTATTTTTGCACAAGTGGATTTTAAAGTAAGATTTGCTGGTATGATAACGTAAGTCTTGTATGTTATTTCCTTTTGCGTTACCTTTTCCCCAGCCTTATGGGAAAAGAGGTCTTTATATGTATTTGACTGTTAATTAGTTAAATAAATAGTATATATGTATATGCAATTTAATTGAGTGTAAGTCAGTCACGTACCAAAAGGTGGTTGGAGGAAGTGGGCGTACACCGTTTTGACAGCCACGCCCAGGAAGTTGCTGGCCTCCAGCGTGTAATTGCCATTGTTGTGATGTGTTGGGTTTTTGAACAAGAGGCATCCCTCCAGGTTGTCCTGATACATCTCCATCTCTGGACGAACGTATTCGGTCTGCTTGATCTCCTCGCCCTTATAGTACCACCTCAGGGTGGGCGGGGGATGCGCACGCACTGTGAAGACCATGCATGTGTCGTGCCACTTCTGCGGCTCCTCAAATTTAATGATGACAGGAGGGACTGCAGGAGAGAAACAAGATAGTTTTTATACAGAAAGAATTAACTACTTTGTGCCACCGTCCAACATAAATCCATAGACCATTGAGCACAGATAATCATAAACCACATTTATGCATGAGAGGGACTGTGCCACTGTGGCACAGGTGGTCCGTACGGATGTTTGATTCTTTATCCTGCCTCTTGGACAGAAGATCCCAAGTTAACTGCCTAGCAGGTCATCAAGCATTTGTGTGAGCGGACATTTCATGGAACGGAGGCGCTGAGCCTAAGGTGGGAAACAACTGCAGTCCATAAACATTTACATTATCTTTTCCACCCACCACATGTTAATTAGACAGTAACTGTTAGCAATTATGATGCTGTAAATATGTCAAACGTCCATATTAACCATTCATCAGGGATCAAATCAGTGGTTAATTCACTCAAATGATGTGTTTACATGAATACAGCTATTCATGAATTCCTTCTAGAAAAGTTATTTTAAGTTATTCATATATTAAGAAAAAATATTAAATATAATACAGTACAGTTCAAATGTTTGAGGTATGCATGATTTTTTTGAAAGAAATTAATACTTATATTAAGCAAGGATGCATTCAAGTTACAAAAGATTTATAATTCAAATACTGTAAATGTTGTTTGATCTTTCTATTCATCAAATAATCCTGAAATAAAAGTTTCACAGATTCCACAAAAGTATTTGGCTGCACTATTTTCTACGGAATGGAAGCTTGTTTCTGCACAGAATAAAACATTTTAAAAGATAATTTATAATTTTGATCTCAATTCTTTTTTTTTCTCAGAATTGTGAGATATAAAACCGTGATTGCTTGATATAAAGTCAGAGGTGCTGGATATAAAGTAAGAATTGCGTGATATAAAGTCAGAATTGAGTGATATAAAGTCAGAATTTAGTGATATAAAGTCAGAATTGTGAGATATAAAGTCAGAATTTTGTGATATAAAGTCAGAATTGTGAGATATAAAGTCAGAATTTTGTGATATAAAGTCAGAATTGTGAGATATAAAGTCAGAATTGAGAGATATAAAGTCAGAATTGTGAGATATAAAGTCAGAATTGAGTGATATAAAGTCAGAATTGAGAGATATAAAGTCAGAATTGTGAGATATAAAGTCAGAATTGAGTGATATAAAGTCAGAATTTAGTGATATAAAGTCAGAATTGTGAGATATAAAGTCAGAATTTTGTGATATAAAGTCAGAATTGTGAGATATAAAGTCAGAATTGAGAGATATAAAGTCAGAATTGAGAGATATAAACTCAGAATTGCTTGATATAAAGTCAGAATTTAGTGACAAAGTCAGAATTTAGTGATATAAAGTCAGAATTGCTTGATATAAAGTCAGAATCGCTTGATATAAAGTCAGAATTGTGAGATATAAAGTCAGAATTGTGAGATATAAAGTCAGAATTGTGAGATATAAAGTCAGAATTGAGAGATATAAAGTCAGAAAAGTCGCTTGATATAAAGTCAGAATTGTGAGATATAAAGTCAGAATTTAGTGATATAAAGTCAGAATTTAGCGAGATAAAGTCAGAATTGCGAGAAATAAACTCAGAATTGAGTGATATATAGTCAGAATTGCGAGATATAAACTCAGAATTGAAGTTGAAGTTGAAGTTGAAGTTTATTTGTCATTACACATGTACAAGTACAGTATAACGAAATGAAGTTTGGAGCAAGCCTCCGGGCCGCAGCCGATTATTCAGGCGCCGCCCTACGCTCTCCAGAAATACAAGAATGCAATTTAGCAAGCATTACATAGCAAACACACAAAACATAAACATAAACATAAACATGACACAGTACACGTGGTCACGTGATGGGATTTTTTGTATGGAGTGGGAGAGGAGATAGATAACAAAGACAGGCAGACGGTTGGAGGGGGGGGTGGGATCGGGTAGGTTGTGTATGGTGCGAGTGAGTCTGAGATTGTGTTGTGTGAGAATGTTAGCCATAACTTCAGATGTTTTCGAGTTCAGTTCTATGGTTTGTCCTTGAAGGGAGATAAGGCAGTGCACAGGGGAAGATAGCAGACAAAGCTGTCAGGCTGAAATCCCAACCGAGAGATAGGGACCAAGTGAGGTTCGTTGGGCTAGTTGATTAGGTCAGGCAAATACAATTTATTATTTTTAATCCATTTGATGATCTTGGTAATTTGTCCGGATCATAATCAATCAATCAGATCTGGTCCTCAGCATTCGCGTCCGGTCTGTGCAGTTTCCCTAGACATTACGTCCAGCCTCATGGCCAGACCGGTTACAGTCCGTAAAGTTCACCGATCTGACCCCGATAGAGCCCACTCTCCCCTGCGTATCCGCAGTCCGGACTGCGTTATTTACAGTTCAGTTCCTCAATTCCTATCACTTTCTGATCTAATTCCTTCAGACGGTCACACACAACCCCGAAGCATTCTTTAATTTCCACAGACAGCGGCTGGGTGAATTTGCTTGCAGCTGTCTTACCAATCTTCCGATAGGTCAGGGCAATCCCAAAGCCAAAGAATAGGAACCCCGCCATCAATAATCCAATCATGTATAAATCTTCCGCATCCTCCACGGACAGAGCCTCCAGGCACAGGACTTGCCAGTTGTTCCATGCGTCCCTCACGTACCCTGCGGCAAAGGTCCCGTCCGGGCAGGTGGGTTCTCCCGGGGCACCCTTCCTTAGTGAGAAAATCTTGTCGATTGCGCTGATTGACCAGTTAATCAATTCCATTTCAGTATTTTCAAGAGTCCAGCAAAGCAGCAGTCAGAGAAGAGAAGACACGAAACACTAGACAAAACAAAACAGCGAGAGCCAGCAGGGAACAGAGAGAAAACACGTCTGCACGGATAGAAGGACAGAAAGGAATGAGTGATATATAGTCAGAATTGAGAGATATAAAGTCAGAATTTAGTGATATAAACTCAGAATTGAGAGATATAAACTCAGAATTGTGAGATATAAAGACAGAATTTAGTGACAAAGTCAGAATTGTGAGATATAAAGTCAGAATTGAGAGATATAAAGTCAGAATTGAGAGATATAAAGTCAGAATTGTGAGATATAAAGTCAGAATTGAGAGATATAAAGTCAGAATTGCGAGATATAAAGTCAGAATTGCGAGATATAAAGTCAGAATTGAGATATAAAGTCAGAATTGAGAGATATAAACTCAGAATTGAGAGATATAAAGTCAGAATTGAGAGATATAAAGTCAGAATTTAGTGACAAAGTCAGAATTTAGTGATATAAAGTCAGAATTTAGTGATATAAAGTCAGAATTGAGTGATATAAAGTCAGAATTGCTTGATATAAACTCAGAATTGTGAGATATAAAGACAGAATTTAGTGACAAAGTCAGAATTGCTTGATATAGTCAGAATTGCTTGATATAAAGTCAGAATTGAGTGATATAAAGTCAGAATTGTCAGATATAAAGTCAGAATTGCTTGATATAAAGTCAGAATTGTGAGATATAAAGTCAGAATTGAGTGATATAAAGTCAGAATTATGAGATAAAGTCAGAATTGTCAGATATAAAGTCAGAATTGCTTGATATAAAGTCAGAATTGTGAGATATAAAGTCAGAATTGAGAGATATAAAGTCAGAATTGTGAGATATAAAGTCAGAATTGAGAGATATAAAGTCAGAATTGAGTGAGATATAAAGTCAGAATTGAGAGATATAAAGTCAGAATTGAGAGATATAAAGTCAGAATTGAGAGATATAAAGTCAGAATTTAGTGATATAAACTCAGAATTGAGAGATATAAACTCAGAATTGTGAGATATAAAGACAGAATTTAGTGACAAAGTCAGAATTGCTTGATATAGTCAGAATTGCTTGATATAAAGTCAGAATTGAGTGATATAAAGTCAGAATTGAGTGATATAAAGTCAGAATTGCTTTATATAAAGTCAGAATTGTGTGATATAAAGTCAGAATTGAGTGATATAAAGTCAGAATTGCTTTATATAAAGTCAGAATTGCTTTATATAAAGTCAGAATTGAGTGATATAAAGTCAGAATTGAGATATAAAGTCAGAATTGAGAGATATAAAGTCAGAATTGAGTTATATAAAGTCAGAATTGAGTGATATAAAGTCAGAATTGAGAGATATAAAGTCAGAATTGTCAGATATAAAGTCAGAATTGCTTGATATAAAGTCAGAATTGTGAGATATAAAGTCAGAATTGAGTGATATAAAGTCAGAATTGTCAGATATAAAGTCAGAATTGAGAGATATAAAGTCAGAATTGAGAGATATAAAGTCAGAATTGTGAGATATGAAGTCAGAATTGAGTGAGATATGAAGTCAGAATTGAGTGAGATATGAAGTCAGAATTGAGTGAGATATAAAGTCAGAATTGTGAGATATAAAGTCAGAATTGTCAGATATAAAGTCAGAATTGAGAGATATAAAGTCAGAATTGAGAGATATAAAGTCAGAATTGAGTGATATAAAGTCAGAATTGCGAGATAAAGTCAGAATTGTCAGATATAAAGTCAGAATTGCTTGATATAAAGTCAGAATTGCTTGATATAAAGTCAGAATTGCGAGTTATAAAGTCAGAATTGTGAGATATAAAGTCAGAATTGAGAGATATAAAGTCAGAATTGAGAGATATAAAGTCAGAATTGTGAGATATAAAGTCAGAATTGAGTGAGATATAAAGTCAGAATTGAGTGATATAAAGTCAGAATTGTCAGATATAAAGTCAGAATTGCTTGATATAAAGTCAGAATTGTCAGATATAAAGTCAGAATTGAGAGATATAAAGTCAGAATTGAGAGATATAAAGTCAGAATTGAGAGATATAAAGTCAGAATTGTGAGATATAAAGTCAGAATTGAGAGATATAAAGTCAGAATTGAGAGATATAAAGTCAGAATTGAGTGATATAAAGTCAGAATTGTGAGATATAAAGACAGAATATAGTGATATAAAGTCAGAATTGTGAGATATAAAGTCAGAATTGAGAGATATAAAGTCAGAACTGAGAGATATAAAGTCAGAATTGTGAGATATAAAGTCAGAATTGAGTGATATAAAGTCAGAATTGTGAGATATAAAGTCAGAATTGTGAGATATAAAGTCAGAATTGAGAGATATAAAGTCAGAATTGAGTTATATAAAGTCAGAATTGAGTGATATAAAGTCAGAATTGAGATATAAAGTCAGAATTTAGTGACAAAGTCAGAATTTAGTGATATAAAGTCAGAATTGCTTGATATAAAGTCAGAATTGAGAGATATAAAGTCAGAATTGAGAGATATAAAGTCAGAATTGCGAGATATAAAGTCAGAATTGAGTGATATAAAGTCAGAATTGCTTGATATAAAGTCAGAATTGTGAGATATAAAGACAGAATTTAGTGATATAAAGTCAGAATTGCGAGATATAAAGTCAGAATTGAGAGATATAAAGTCAGAATTGAGTTATATAAAGTCAGAATTGAGTGATATAAAGTCAGAATTGTGAGATATACTGATATATAAAGTCAGAATTGTGAGATATACTGATATATAAAGTCAGAATTGCGAAATATAAAGTCAGAATTGCGAAATATAAAGTCAGAATTGTGAGATATACTGATATATAAAGTCAGAATTGCGAAATATAAAGTCAGAATTGTGAGATATAAAGTCAGAATTGTGAGATATAAAGTCAGAATTGTGAGATATACTGATATATAAAGTCAGAATTGTGAGATATAAAGTCAGAATTGAGTGAGATATAAAGTCAGAATTGAGAGATATAAAGTCAGAATTGAGAGATATAAAGTCAGAATTGAGTGAGATATAAAGTCAGAATTGAGAGATATAAAGTCAGAATTGAGAGATATAAAGTCAGAATTGTGAGATATAAAGTCAGAATTGAGAGATATAAAGTCAGAATTGTGAGATATAAAGTCAGAATTGTGAGATATAAAGTCAGAATTGTGAGATATAAAGTCAGAATTGTGAGATATAAAGACAGAATATAGTGATATAAAGTCAGAATTGTGAGATATAAAGTCAGAATTGTGAGATATAAAGACAGAATATAGTGATATAAAGTCAGAATTGTGAGATATAAAGTCAGAATTGAGAGATATAAAGTCAGAATTGAGTGATATAAAGTCAGAATTGTGAGATATAAAGACAGAATTTAGTGATATAAAGTCAGAATTGCGAGATATAAAGTCAGAATTGTGATATATAAAGTCAGAATTGCGAGATATAAAGTCAGAATTGTGAGATATACTGATATATAAAGTCAGAATTGTGAGATATACTGATATATAAAGTCAGAATTGCGAGATATACTGATATATAAAGTCAGAAGTGCGAGATATACTGAGATATAAAGTCAGAATTGCGAAATATAAAGTCAGAATTGTGAGATATACTGATATATAAAGTCAGAATTGCTGAAATATAAAGTCAGAATTGTGAGATATAAAGTCAAATTGCGAGATATAAAGTCAGAATTGTGAGATATACTGATATATAGTCAGAATTGCGAGATATAAAGTCAGAATTGTGAGATATACTGATATATAAAGTCAGAATTGTGAGATATACTGATATATAGTCAGAATTATGAGATATAAAGTCAGAATTGTGAGATATACTGATATATAAAGTCAGAATTGTGAGATATACTGATATATAGTCAGAATTGCGAGATATAAAGTCAGAATTGTGAGATATACTGATATATAAAGTCAGAATTGCGAAATATAAAGTCAGAATTGCGAAATATAAAGTCAGAATTGTGAGATATACTGATATATAAAGTCAGAATTGCGAAATATAAAGTCAGAATTGTGAGATATAAAGTCAGAATTGTGAGATATACTGATATATAAAGTCAGAATTGTGAGATATACTGATATATAAAGTCAGAATTGTGAGATATACTGATATATAAAGTCAGAATTGTGAGTTATAAAGTCACATGGTAAAGGAAAAAAATATGAGATGGAGGCAAAATTATTTGTGAATGCTTTTGCATTCTCTCGCAAATGTTTTGTTTCCTCACAAAAAAAGTCAGAAACGTCAGAAACGTTTGCGTTTCACAGAAAAACTTTGTGTCTGCTCGCAAAGAGCTCAAAAGTTTTCTCGGGGGGACACAAAACGTTTTGCGAGAGAACGCAAGGAATGCAAAAAGCAAAAGCAAAAGCATTTACTTTTTTTTCTCACAGGTTTTTTTAGGGGCTCCATAGTTTTCAACACTGATAAGAAGAAATGTTTCTTAAGCAGTAAATCAGCATATTAGAATGATTTCTGAAGCATCATGTGACACTGAAATATTTCAAAATATCAGTTTTTGCTGTACTTTCGAACAAATACTGTACAAGCGTCCTTGTTGAGCATAAGATACTCCTCTCAAAAACAGTTAAAGGTGCCCTAGAAAGGAAAACTGTATTTATCTTGGCATAGCTGAATAATAAGAGTTCTGTACATGGAATTGACATACCATGAGCCTCAAACAGCATTGTTTCCTCCGTCATATGTAAATCTTGTGCTTGAAAAAGACCACTGAAAAATGGGTGAATCCCAACATAACACAGACTGTGACGTAACAGTCAGGATCATTAATATTTACACCTCCCCAAATTTGCATATAACCAGCCCATGTTCAAGGCCAGGCAGTATTAAGGTGGACCCGGACCAAATCAACAGGGTCCTGCGGGTATTGTGAAGATAAACAATATAGCGAAAACAGCAGATCATGGATATAAATGTTATGTTCCAGGCAGTGCAGCGGAGCACTTTTCATACCCTTCCCACAGAACAGAACTATCAACAGGCATGGCTGATGTTTATCTAACAGGATACAGCACCAACTGAATTCAAAGTTGTTAGTCTGCTCTGTCTAGTGTCAATTTGTTACTGAAAATATGACGAAAAATGTTAATTGACGGCCATGATTTCTTTTCCATGACTAAGACAAGATGAGATGACAAATGTCCTTAAGCGATTATTGTGACAATATAAACATGCAATATCGTTGACGAAAAAAGACGAGACTAAAATGTAGTTTAAAAAATAAAAACTTGAACAAAAAGCACTCTTTAGTTTTGTCAGGGGGAAAAGAGGGGCGTTTGAGCGGTCATGCTTGCGGTTGCCAGTTTTCAGTAATTTAAATCCCCCAATCAGAGCTTTTCTGTTAAAAGAACACGTATTCTATCCTGTGTTTTACTTAAACATGCAATCTGGCAACCATGTGCACGCGAGCTCTCTCTCTTTTCTGCTTAAAGTGTCATTCAGTCGGTCTGTGTTCTGTTGCTTGTGCAGTTTGCGATTGTGTTAGCTGAATAACTGCACTTGTGTGAGCTACTGAAATGAGCCAATCAGAGCAGAGCTCAACATTATTATTCATGACCCTTCCAAATAAGGCAAAAACAGACCATTTCATTCTAGGGCAAATTTCTAGGGTTGTAAATGGACCTGTAAAACCGTATCTGGACCATTTTTGCCCTTAAATAAGCCACATACTCTCCATGTAGATATCAGAGAACAATTTAAAATATTGTTTCAACTCATTCTAGGGCACCTTTAAAAGTCTTACAAACCCCATCGTTTTGAACGGTATTGTAAAACCTTTAAACAGTTGGCATCCCTTAATTTCTGTGACTTTCCTCCAGTCTCAAGGCCAGAGACAAATAGACAAAGAGAGAGAGAGAGAGAGACTGACTCTTATTTCCACAGAATTTGCCGCTCTAAGCAAATCTCATGTGGTCAATAGATATTGAGTGTGGGAAGAATCATCTTACATTGTTGTTGGCCAACACCGTTCAGTATAAATGTAAATACAGTTACAACACAGCGACCTCACATTACATTGCAATTGTAGCTGTGTTCATATAAGGAAGTCTATAATTGCCTTACTTCATTGCAAGTGGGCGAAAACAGCTGTTGTTTAATGGTGTGATGTTGTAGTGTGTTTGCTTACTGTGATTCCATTTTAATTAATGGCAATGGTTTAAATCGCAATATTTTGTGATTGTGACACAATTTATGGCGTTATCTCAAATAGTTTTAACCAAGCACAAAAGAGAAGCACATTCAAAATGGTCTATACTGAAGCCAGTACATCACCTAGTTAGTCAATTCTGGGGTTATTTTTTATGCGTTAGTTTCATTTAATTAGATACATTGTTTAAAGTTTTATTCCTGGATGTCAAAATGTGATGCGTAGAGCCACGTCTGTATATATGATACTTGTTTGAGGCAGATTATGTCTTTTTCTTGGCTTTTCTTTGTCTTTTTGGATTTGTTTGTTTTTTTCTCAGGGGTAGGATTTATATATTTGATTAGAGGCATAGTTTCTTTTGCCAATTTTCATGACTTGCTTATTGCCTCAGGATTGTTGTTTCTTTCATTTTATTTTTCATTTGGGACATAATTTTTTTGCATTCCTACCCTATATGGAGAAAATTTACTTTTTCTTACTGATAAAAATGCAATGTGCATTGATTTTTTTCCCTAGTGTAATATAAAGCAAAACCACATTTTAAGTGGAACGTTTCAAGTTTCTGATTCCGAAGACCCCGACATACCCTTGCCAACACACAAACACAGCACCTAACTCAACCACAAAGCAATCACATGTAGCCTGCTACACACTGAAACATGATAACATTGATAAATCTCTCTAATATTTCACTTACAGCCTTTTTTCGTGTGAAAAGTCCAGATGAAGAACAGCCCTGGCTTTCATAGATCAATAAACTACACAAATGACTTTCCTACAACACGTAGGGTTGTGTAGGACCTGAGATTCTAGTTGTATGATTGTTTTTGGTGAACTAATTTCTCATTACTTCTCACTGTGATTTATGGAATTTGATTTGACAAAGCAGTAAACAATATACAAAACATTTAGCTTTGTGTAGGTGACACGTGAACTAACATCACCAAACAGAAACAATCTGAAACAATCCAACCTGATCTCTTGAGAAAATGTAACTATTTTACAAGTTTTCATATGAATTTGTATGATGTTATTCAAGCGTTTTTTAGAAGAAGAAGAAAAAAACCCTGCAGATCGTATGACTGAGATTGTACGGATTCATATCAATTAGCCACAAATTCACTCAAATGTAAAAGAGTGGCAAAATTGCCATGAAAGTGTCAAAACAATCTGTTGTCAAGCAGGTTTCACTCTCTCTCTCTGCCATTGGTCAGTCAATTGGATAGCCCCACCCCAAACACATGCCATTGGCTGAGCCTGTTGCTATGCTGCGCTGGTCGGAATGCTTAAACAGCAAAGTTCTGAAATCACCACAGAGCCACAGTGTTTACACTTTTCAGCAACATCAACTGACACAATGACTTAGCGTTACCTACATGTTAAAGGTGCAGTGTGTAGTATTCATGAGGATCTATTGACAGAAATGCAATATAATATACATAACTATGTTTCAGTGGTTTATAAAGACCTTCCATAATGAACCGTTATGTTTTTATTACCTTAGAATGAGCCATTTCTCTCTACATACACCTCGGGTCCCTGCGGGTGAAGTCACCATTTTGTACCGCCATGTTTCTACAGTAGCCCTAAACGGACAAACTTTTCTACAGAGCACTAGCTACTCTTTGCTGTCTCAGATGATGACATCTTTGTCCTGTGTCGGCCACCGTAGCTTCTCTATGTGCTTCGAAAGATAGGGGTGAGCGGTGGGTGGTTGCAATTCGCAACCTCACCACTAGATGCGCTAAAATTTACACAGTGCACCTTTAAGCTGAAATAAGAGTAAGTATTTTAATAACAAAAATTACACACTTCACCTCTACCTTGTTGTAGCATTGATTCTGCATTTCCCAGAGCCATTTCGATCAATAATACTCACTACATCAAAACGGAATAAAGGAAGAAAGCTTTTTGGTGATCTTCCCTCCCTAAATGCCTACCCTTTAAAATAAAAGGCAATACAAATTAAGAGTTGGTAGCCGTGAGGCACAGTAGCAATTGACGGTATCAAGTTAAAGAGGCAGACACAGCCAGGTTCAATGAGCTACTCTGAGGCTGTAAGGTAGAATTGGCACGTTAGAGGAAGTGAGGCTGAATGTAAAGGCATTTGAGAGGCAGAGAGCAAAAAAAAGAGGCACTTACACTGCACTGAAAGCTGTATTGAGGCATTAGTCATCCCAACTATATTCTCTGCAATGCAGGCCAGCATGAAGCCGTTATCGTCTCGGCTGACGTTGACCAGAGTTAAGTTGATGGAGTGAACATTCGGTGGATATTGATTGGACTGAAAGAGAGGAGGACAATAGCTTCTGAAAACACAACCAAGCTTGCACAGATTCAACAAATGGTTTATGGTCTAACTAGTCATTGTAAGGCTCAAGTGGATCATTTAATAGATCTTAGTTATGGTAGACGATATATTTTATTTGAAACTAATAAAACCAGGTTGTTAGGGATGAGAAGTACAGTCCTTTTAAGGTTACCCATCCAGCAGAGAAAAAAACACACAGCATAAGCACATTTTACTAGTTTAAAGTGGTTTAAGCTGGCCTCCAAAAGTTTTTTTTTTTTGTGTACTAAATTAAGTATGCCATCTACCCTGACTAAAAGCTAAAAAAGTGCTTGTTTATTTCTAGTCAGAATGCTACAAGCAAAAGTCTGCCTTACTTGGTGTGTGTTAATTGAGTGCAGTCCACCGACAGTCCAGTCCACTTCCGGTATCGGCACCCCTGACCCATTGCAGGTGATTGTGACCCTGTCACCTTCAATCACCGTCAGGTTACTGTGACTTACGCTGATTTCCGGCAAATCTTGGTTTGAAATAGATAAGCAGTCATTGGTATGAACAATAATATAAGGTATTTTACTGATTTTAATATCAATATATACAAGTTAATCTAAATAAGTGAAATAGCTGAGCTCTATTGACAGCATTTGTGGCAAGAATTTCATGATGTCATCAATGTGGGCACAGGAAATAATTTTGATTCATCCCTTGTTTTAAAAACAATAGTAATATTTCAGTTTACTGAATTTTTAAAGGGACAGTTCACCCAAAAATTTTAATTCTTTCATGCATTACTAACCCTCATGTCCATAGAGAGCTACACAAGTTATACATGTCCATTACGCAGCACGTTTGAGCTTCAGCAAGAACCAATGAGGTTCATTCTCATGTGTTACGCAGCACGTTTGAGCTTCAGCAAGAACCAATGAGGTTCATTCTCATGTGTTACACAGCACGTTTGAGTTTCAGCAAGAACCAATGAGGTTCATTCTCATGTGTTACGCAGCATGTTTGAGTTTCAGCAAGAACCAATGAGGTTCATTCTCATGTGTTATGCAGCACGTTTGAGCTTCAGCAAGAACCAATGAGGTTCATTCTCATGTGTTACACAACACGTTTGAGCTTCAGCAAGAACCAGTGAGGTTCATTCTCATGTGTTACGCAGCACGTTTGAGCTTCAGCAAGAACCAGTGAGGTTCATTCTCGTGTGTTACACAACACGTTTGAGCTTCAGCAAGAACCAATGAGGTTCATTCTCATGTGTTATGCAGCACATTTGAGTTTCAGCAAGAACCAATGAGGTTCATTCTCATGTGTTACACAGCACGTTTGAGCTTCAGCAAGAACCAGTGAGGTTCATTCTCGTGTGTTACACAACACGTTTGAGCTTCAGCAAGAACCAATGAGGTTCATTCTTGTGTGTTACGCAACACGTTTGAGCTTCAGCAAGAACCAATGAGGTTCATCCTCATGTGTTATGCAGCACATTTGAGTTTCAGCAAGAACCAATGAGGTTCATTCTTGTGTGTTACGCAGCATGTTTGAGCTTTTGCAAGAACCAATGAGGTTCATTCTCATGTGTTATGCAGCACATTTGAGTTTCAGCAAGAACCAATGAGGTTCATTCTCATGTGTTACACAGCACATTTGAGTTTCAGCAAGAACCAATGAGGTTCATTCTCATGTGTCAAGCAAGTTTGGTAGAGTTTCCATTTATGTTAGCTGATCAATGTTTATATTTGAAAAAAAGCCTAAATTCAATCTATTCATCATATCGCGATCGAGTGTCTCTTCAGAAAATTTGTGCTAAACCGATCGATTCATATGGATTAGTTTTACGATCTCATTATGAACCTTTTGAGGAATCAAAGTGTCAGTTGCGTAGATGGAAGGGCAGAAAGCTCTCAGATTTAATCAAAAAGATCTTCATTTGTGTTACGAAGATGAATGAAAGTCTTACTAGTTTGGAACGACATGAGGGTGAGTAAATAATGACAGAAGGTTCATTTTGGGTGAACTATCCCTTTAAGGTAATGGCATTAAATTATAGGTTATAATTTTACACAAACAACATCAGGAAGCAATTTTACCACAGAAGACTCATGCTTACATTTATAATTGTTTAAGTCTTAAAGCTATATTTTTAAGCAAACTTCGAAAATCTAGGAAGAACAACAATTCTCTGTAGTAATCGCCATTGCCATAAATGCTGTTGAAGAACTTAAAGGAATTTCACCCAAAAAGGTCAATTCTGTGATCCTTTACTCACTCTCAATTTGATTCAAACCTGTATGACTATCTTATCTGAGGTTATTTATTGTCCAAAACTATTTTTTACCATTTTGTTGAAAAAAATAAAAAAATCAGCAACATCTCAAAATATCTTCTTTTGTGTTCCACAGAAGAAAAAAAGTCATGCAGGTTAAGATGTCATGAAGGTGAGTAAATAATGACGGAATTAAGAATTGTAATTTTTGGATGAAATATCCCTTTTAACTTGTATTGAACCCAAACCACTTTTTTCATGACAACCACAATTTACAGATAGTGTCCCATACCACACTGAGAGATGTTCATGAGCTGTAGAGGGATCTTGGAGACTCCGTTGTTGCAGAACAGCTGCTGGTTATGGAGTCCGGCCTCGCCTCGTTGCTGCCACAGCTGGATCCAACGGATACCACAGCTGCAGTTAAACACCACCCCTTCCAGTTTCCTGCCACAACACAATAGAGTTCTTAGTGAGGACTCATACATATGCACACAATGACAAGTAGGTCCATTCAGAGAACCAGTAGCAAACTAGGTGAAGGACACCGTTATTTAAAACATCAACTTTTCCAGCACCAATCAGTCAACCACAGCCTGGAGAGCTGTTGCCGTTGTTCCATTTTGCAGCCACAACGAGTTCTGTGCCCAGGGCTTTGTGTATGAATGCTTTCTGGACTGTAGCCCTTTCCTGGCCACGTCTGTCCAGCTATTCGGCATGCCAAATTCACTACTGGGGCCCAGGGTGATCAGAGTCCCCCGCAAACGAAGTCAAACAAAACATGAGCTTCTGGATTAAGGCAAAAACTAAGCCGCAAGATGTGATATAATGTGGCATAATATTTTGATAGTCTAAAATTAATTCTCGCAAAATATAAGTATAAATTGTATTTAGCTGGTAACTTTAATCACAAATGGTATCATATAATGTAACAAATTGTAAGAACAATCTTGCTGATGTAAATGGCGTGAGTGAATTGAATTGAAGAATCAACCGGTCTCAAAGAAAAATATGCCATGGCTAGCATGTATAACAGCTTTTACCTCAATCTTAAATCAGCTTTTACATCAATCAGAATCATTCAAACCTCAATCAAGTTTATTTAAAGCCAGTTTAAGCCCCCATTAGCAAGAAGTTGGACCTTGTGAGCGAGTAAAACATATTAGGCTTTCTAAAAGGATCTTCTCGGTGCTCAGTAACATATGGGATTATAATATACATTTAATTGGACAGACGGAAGGGTGTGAGGTCAAACCCACATAAAACCGGCATTAGATAGCACCTCCACCCACAACTACATCACTTGGCCCAATGAAGGGCTTCCTTTCGGGACCATCTCTATGCCATCTCTATGACTTCAACACCTACTCCCAGAGCAGCTATATCGCTGAGAACAACAAGCATCTCTAGCCCTTTCAGTATCACATTTCACGCTCTTTCAAACAACCTTTGAGCACAGCCACCCCCACTCCTGCACCAAAAACAGACATCATCTACATCAACCTCCTCCAAATGTCTAAATGTCAACTCTGACATATCTCCCCACGATCATGAAGGCTCCACTGAGAGTTTAGAGGGTCTTCAACTTCCTGGAAACGTTGAGTCAGGGGCGCCATTCCAGTACTTGAAACTATCCTCTTCCCTACTTATTTCTTCTCCTTCACTCCTTCACTTCTCCTTCAGTGGTTCACAACCTTTTTCACTTCAAGGTCCTCATTTGACATTATTCAAAAGCCTTCATTTCTAAGCGGATATGTATCTCTGGTAATAATATAGCAAAGTAAAGTAAGGAAAAACAAAACAAAACAAATATAAATCAAATCTAAGTTGATATGTACCTTTGGAAAACAAATGAAATGAAATGAAATCAAATAAAAGATCAGCAAGGAGATAAAATATATTTTAATTAAAATGTAATTAAAATAGATGTAATAAAAGGTAGAATATATATTTTCAACAAACAAACAAACTAGCATGGAAGACAGATAAACCAGATGGAATGTATTTTTAATAAAAATAAATAAATAATTAAAATAAAATACTGGGTGATAAACTAGGAAGTAAATGCATGTTTAAAATAAATAAAATAAATATATATATATATATATATATATATATATATATATATATATATATATATATATATATATATATATATATATATATATAATATAAAAGTAAAACAAAATAAAATAAAATATAAAAATATATAAAATAAAATAAAAATAGTAACTTGAGCTTTGATTCATTGTGTAGCCCCAAAACAGTGTAATCCATGTTCAAATGCTCCCAAAAAGAATAATGGATTAATAAAATGTCATTTTTTCAAGCTTTAATATATAACATGAACTGTTAAAATAATCCTTAATACTAATAATTACACTTTTGTCAGATTACAAGCTAATTTGCCTCTGCAGTCCCCAATTGTAATGATTTAGAAATTTGTATGACAACTGTCTTTATACTTTTATCTACCATAGTTACTGAGAGCAAAGAATAGGGTGTAATCGCCTTTGTTCCGTTTTACGCTCACTCCTCGCTTAAAGGGTTTCCAGCCGGCAGGATCCTGCAGCGCTGTGGAAGGTTCTGGAGCTGATCTCAGTGGGAGTCTCTCCCCTTTAAGAGTACGAAATATTAAACCCGCAGGATACGTCTCACCTGGTCTGGAGCCTGGCGGAGCATGCCTGCCTAAACCTTTGCACGCTCATTCATTCATCAATTGGTGCGAGCGAGATAACCTTTCTCATTTGCAAGATAGGGCAGGAGATAGAGGCATATGAGCTGAATCCCATGAATATGAAATGGGCCGAACTGTAAGCTCTGAGAAACGGAGTTGTTGCTCATTTGCACAAATGAGGGGGACATTTTTCTCGTGAATCTTTAAACAATTTTGTCGGCACGTTCCGCACAAGGACAAGTGCAACCTGCTTGTGCATTTTGGAGCTTTGATGAATAATGATCAAAGGAGAGTCTAAGTAGTTTCTCCACCCTTTAAAAACTAAATTAACATGCCTAATGAGAGGAGTGCACATTTCCTTTCTACTAAGCAGTGTCATGAACAGTTCATAATGGATAAAGAACACGTATGACATGCTTAATTTATAGCCCACTTCTTGACAATATGACACTCTAGATTAGTGGTTCTAAACTAGTGGGTCACACAACCAAAAAAATAGGACGCAATAGGCCTGTTCTGATGGGCCACAGATTGCAGGAAAAAAATGATAAATGATAACAAAAAAAAGCAAGCCTAACCAGTGAGGTAATTTAACTGCTAAAAATAATAACTTAAACTAACCTTAGAAGGTTTTTTGGTTTTACCTGGTTTAGCTTGAGTCAAACCAGCTGACAAGCTGACAAATACCCCAAAACGCTCTAAAACCATCTAAACAGACCAGCTAGCTGGTTTGCCAGGCTGAGAGACCAGCTAACCAGATTAGGCTGGTTTAACTGCTACAAAAATTCAAGTAATAAATAAACAATTGCTGGTTTTATCTGGTTTAGCTCGTCTCCCCCACTTATCCAGGTGTTCAGCACATTTTCTGGTTTCCCAAAGCTAGCCTTTAGTTAGTTTAGCTGGTCATCCAGTCCAAAAGTCAAATCAATATAGATAGACTAACCTAACCAATATGGCAAGGGTAGACAACCTAACAGCTTAAGCTTATTTAACTGGTCTCACAGCATGGCCAAGCTGGTTGTTCAAAATAAGGTGTAGCTTGATGCAGGGCCGTAACCACCATAGACAC
This sequence comes from Paracanthobrama guichenoti, assembly GCA_018749465.1. Lineage (NCBI taxonomy): Eukaryota > Metazoa > Chordata > Actinopteri > Cypriniformes > Gobionidae > Paracanthobrama > Paracanthobrama guichenoti. Next base: position 10,005,915 of record CM031967.1, read on the forward strand.
TGAGGGGGACAAGACCCCCAATAAGAAATGACCAAATTGTCCCCCCCAATATTTGAAATGTTTGCACTGCTCTGCTGTACTTCATTATGCAGCACTCTCTATGTTGTTGTTAGGATGACAAAAAGGTTTAAAAGTTACATTTTTAGTCTGGTTTGCCTAAGTGGTCTAACAGCGCTCGTCAATGTCAAAATGATTGAGATGGCCAATCAAATCAAAGTAGGCGGGTTTATGTTCTCTTTTGGCTCGTGCACTGTGCACAGCCTTCAAACACAGACGAGCACGTCAATCTATCGCTTAATGCCATTGCAGAGACTATTCTTTCCGGTGAAATCACAAAACAAAATGCACACAAACGTGTGCTTGCTCTTATATACAATCATTGATGAACATTTTAGATTTTTCTTTGAAGAAAAAAACAAACAAACAAACAAAAAAAACTATATGACGGCGGATTAGAACCCGGAATCTTTGACATGTTTTACAAAAATTCTACCACCGGACCAATAGGGAATTTGAATGTTAACAGCAGATCTATGTATTTATTCACTAATGCAAAGAATCTTGGGTGCACATGAATGCAAATATTGTTTGCAAATAGTCCCAAAAGGATTATTTCCCAACTAGAATTAGACCTAGGATTTCGTTCACTGTTCTGTTTCTTTATGCTTTATAAAAATACATTGAAAATGGTCCCCCCATATAATTTTTTCTCTTGCACATCAAACTCGCCTCATAAGCGTGTCACTCGGCTTGGAGCTTTTATTATGCGCCAGACAAGAGCATCCGCTTCTTCCACTCATGTGTATGTGGGGTAACACAGCGCTGTTTTATCATATTAGATACATTATTTGAGTGTGTTGAAAGTTATGTTATAATGCTACTCTGCGTTTGCTCGGTGGCTGCTATGAGACACTTGTTGCACACTGCAGTAAGCTAGATCGATATTAGGCATGGTAAAAAATGGTACTAGCGGTAAATCAAGAAAATGAGATTTAAACAATAAGACTAACTGTGTTGAGCTATGTAACAATGATTAGTTTTCTGTCAATGAATGTATCCAAACAGTTGCTCACCTGTCTAATAAAACACATAATATATTAAAACGTCTTTGGTGTTTCCATGGTTTCTACAAAATAAAACGGAAATCGAGGGTGACGCGGTTATGATATTGATAGACGACGGACACGTTCCATGTGGTTAAAATTGCTTATTTCTCTGGATTTAAACATTCTTGGAAACATTTGGGATAATGTACGTACACAAGTCAACAAAATATAAAATATAAATATATAACATTGTTCTGGTGGTTTTTGGATATTTGAATCCAAAAATTTGACATATTGTGCCTAAAAACTGCTGGTTTAGTTGGTTTGCCAAACTGGTGTTAAGTCGACATGGCAGAGCTGGTCTTTAGCTGGTTTCCCAGCCAGACAAGCTGACAAGTGCCCAAAACCTCTCAAAAAACATCAAAAGAAACCAGCATTTGCCATGCTGGGAATCCACCTAACTAAATTAGGCTAGTTAAAGCTATTTTTCAGCAGGGTGCTCCTGTTTGGAGAGCTAATTCACAGCTAGAGAGAATAACTATTTTCATAACTTGCAAACTTGAATAAAATATCAAATTAACCTTTCAAAAGGTCAAGGTGACTGCTAGCCGGGGAAGAAAAAAGGAAAAACACAGGGGACGTTGATGCATTGAGCCTGGGTGCTTGAAAAAATTCCAAAATAGCGTGGTCTAAAGTACATCCGCATAGTAGCCATACATTATGCATGTGCTTCCGTATCCGCATGCAGTCAAACGGTGGGACGCCATTGAATAAATCCACTGGAGCATTGAACAGTGGGCCGAGGAATGCACATACTGATAAATAAATGGGAATATACGCACATCTCATGCCTTAATGAAAAGTGTCATCGCAATGGAGGTGACAAACAGCGGTTAGCTTCCTAGCTAAGACAGAGAGTATAATTGAGCCTTTATAATATGAATCAATTCAAAAGCACTCTAAAAAATGCTTTATTCATTCTTCCTCTTATAAATTGTTCATCTGCATAGTGCATACAGTAGCACACACAACACGGGTAGAATTTATACATAAATAATCAGAAGACTGCGTTAGCGTATGTTCAGGGAGCTCTCAAGACATGCTGGGTAAATGTCAGCTATGCATTGTAGATGAGTTAAACCCATATGTACTAACTCAACTAACCCTGGAAACACTTTTCCAATAATAAGGAACCTGGAGGACGAGAAAGACGGCATAATTCAGATTTAAATGACAATTGAGAAATATACCTGCTGCAAGTTTGTTTGTTTTGGTGCTGGTTAGACTCGACAACAAAGTGAAGCAAGGCAGCAAATAGAAGGTTAAAGTCAACGAGTGCAAGTTAAGTGTAGAGGGCAGCTAGGTACACCTGTAATGTTAGAAAGCACTTTGCCTTAGGATAAAATGGCTGACAGAACCAGGCTTTAAAGCTAGGTCTGGATGTAGACCGACAGATCCATTCAGATTCATTATACGGAGCCAATGAAAGGTTAAGCTAGGGGATACGGCTCTGACGGGGTGCTCTACAGTTTCAAGCTGCTGGGGTCATACGTTGTGACATATCACAGTGGGCGGCAGTTTAAGCTCCAGCCATTGAGGTGCTAACCTGAGCATCTAATGCTTTCAGAGAAGACCATTTCATCTACATGCATATGACTAACAATTTAGGCCATATCGCTCCAGGTGAAAATGCGGAGACGGTATGGCATATGGAAGAGGAGGTTGACAACCTATAGAACAATAAACTCTAATACACCTGCAGAATAAAAGGTACAAAAGCTGTCACTGGGACGGTACCTTTCAAAAAGGTTCTAATATGTACAATTTGGGTACAAATGTGTACACTTTTTTAGCGATATGTATTTTTGAGGTACTAATACACACTCTTTGTAAGGGTGTAAAATTACACATTAGGTGTAAAGGTGTACCTTTTGAAATGGTACCATCCCAGTGATAGCTTTTTTTCTGAGTGTATTTAAATAAATATATAAATAAACACATTTACAGTAAAGCCAAACAGGTAAAATTATATGTGTGTGTGTGTGTGTGTGTGTGTGTGTGTGTGTGTGTGTGTGTGCGTGCGTGCGTGCGTGCGTGCATGCGTGAATTTTTACATGGGAAAAATAGCAACTGAAATTTAGATGACAAATGTCTGCACAAAAATGTTCTCAATAAGCCAAATACAATAAGTAGCAATTGTCTAATAAAGCAATTGGCTTAGGGCAGTGTGAAACACTTTAGTAAATGATTCTATGAACCAAATTGGGTGTCAAAAAAAGTGACATCCAAAATGTGCAGAGTTGGGGGTCATTACCTTATATTAAGAGCAATGAATGTAAAAGAGAAAATTTTCCATTCAAGTGTGTGCATATATGTGTGGTAACAGATATAAATCCACAACTCCTCGCAGGGAGACCGAGCCCCATGTGGCGGATATTAGGGTTCTCTCTGCGAGCTCTCATTACTATCCCTGTGATGCTCCAAGTCATTCTTACAGGGATTAAATTGGCTTTCCTGCATCGTTAGCCTGATCTATGAGGGGGGCATTGTTTAATCATATTATAATTAAAGTTTTAAGTCCCTCCAGTCATCACAACCCAATTATCAATCAAACAGGGTGTCATATACAATCACACAGCACCTGATGGAAGGAAAAAATGAAAGTAAAAAGATTGTTTGCTTAACTCTCCATTAAAAGACAATGAATGCCATTTCATACTTTCTCAAACAAAACTGTGAATGAATTATCACGTAGACATCTGTGAGACAAACTGCGGAGAAAAGCGAACTGGTATTTGTAGGGCTCTCACACCTTCTGCATCATTACCTTCACAATACGCCTGCACTGCCAGCTTCAAGGTATGGAAATCCACATTCGTCTCAATCCATATGGATTTTCTGGATGTGCTCCAAACAGCAGGTATCATTTCCCAACTTGCACTTCTCCACCACATCTTGGGACTGACTCTATTACCATTTACGGTGGCAGAAGGCAGTTTCCATTAAGCAGCTTTGGTGTTTTTCATAAGCTCTAGACGAGGAAGCTGTCAGCGGGCAGTGGGAGCGACGGGAGTGATAAAGACTCGTCATTGACCACAGCTCTAAATGACACACGTCAATATGGATTGGATGGGAGCGAAACATGCAGCGCTGCTCTGTCAGGCATGAGTAGTGTTTGCACAACAGAGAGCGAGCGAAGGGGAACGACAGAGATTGATGGTGGTCTGCCGTGACCTGAGAAAGCGTGAGTGACGCTGAAATATGCCTACGGATGGGCAGGGAAGTATGAGACTGTGTTACCGAATGCCCTGGTGACATCAGAACAACAGACATGCTGGTAACTTTCATTTTCTGGCATGGAAAAATCTGGAAATGGCAGGCTGTTCACTTTTTTTCATATTTAGTGAACAGCAACATACATCGATCAGGCATAACATTATGATCACCTTCCTAATATTGTGTTGGTCCTCCTTTGCCAAAACAGCCCTGACCGTCGAGGCATGGACTCCACTAGACCCTTGAAGGTGTGCTGTGGTATCTGGCACCAAGATGTTAGCAGCAGATCCTTTAAGTCCTGTAAATTGTGTTACCTCCATGGATCGGACTTGTTTGTTCAGCACATCCCACAGATGCTGGACTGGATTGAGATCTGAGGAATTTGGAGGACACGTCAACACCTCAAATTAGTTGTTGTTCTCAAACCCTTCCTTAACCATTTTTGCTTTGAGGCAGGGCGCATTATCCTGCTGAAAGAGGCCACAGCCACCAGGGAATACCGTTTCCATGAACATGGTCTGCAACAATGCTTAGGTAGGTGGTACGTGTCAGAGTAACATCCACATGGATGGCAGGACCCAAGGTTTCCCAGCAGAACATTGCCCAAAGTATCACACTGCCTCCGCCGGCTTGCCTTCTTCCCATAGTGCATCCTGGTGCCATGTCTTCTACAGGTAAGCGACGCACATGCACATCCACATGATGTAAAAGAAAACATAATTCATCAGACCAGGCCACCTTCTTCCATTGCTCCGTGATCCAGTTCTGATGCTCACGTGCACACTGTTGGCACTTTCGGTAGTGGACAGGGGTCAGCATGGGCCCCCTGACTGGTCTGCGGCTATGCAGCCCCATACGCAACCAACTGTGATGCACTGTGTATTCTGACACCTTTCTATCAGAACCAGCATTAACTTCTTGAGCAATTTGAGCTACAGTAGCTCGTCTGTTTGATTGGACCACACGGGCCAGCCTTCGCTCCCCACGTGCATCAGTGAGCCTTGGCCGCCCATGACCCTGTCACCGGTTCACCACTGTTCCTTCCTTGGAGCACTTTTGATAGATACTGACCACTGCAAACCGGGAACACCCCACAAGAGCTGCAGTTTTGGAGATGCTCTGACCCAGTCGTCTAGCTATCACAATTTGGCCCATGTCAAACTCACTCAAATCCTTACACTTGCCCATTTTTCCTGCTTCTAACACATCAACTTTGAGGACAAAATGTTCACTTTCTGCCTAATATATTCCACCCACTAACAGGTGCCGTGATGAAGAGATAATCTGTGTTATTCACTTCACCTGTGTTATTCATCATAATGTTATGCCTGAATCGTATATAGTTCTTATATATTATACAATAGTCACAACTAAAGTGTCCCCCATTGAAAAAACAAACAAACACCCTTTTAAGCCATTTCAGACCAAACAAAGAACAGAATTATAAAAAAAAAAAAATAATTAATCAATTATATTCTTATCTGTATCACCCAGCCCTACTAATCTGAACAGCTCCCTCACTGTCTTCCTGCTCGTTACCCACAACCCTTTGCGTTCAGTATTTCATTGAAAATCAGTATTTCATTTAAATATATTGCCCCCATCAGTCCTGGATTAACATCTTTATATAAAACGCAAATTGTGAAGGATGAACATTGATATTGCAATAGATACATGGCACAAAAAGAATGAATAAATGTTTTAGCTTTTTTTTAACTGAATTGCATTAAATATGTAAACTAATCACCGGGGTAAGTGGGAAGTAATAATCAATACAGGAGGACATTATTACCAGTGCATGAACATTTTGCCAGGCATCAGTCATGTTCTAGTTCTCTAGTTCTCTGCTGAGCTTATTATCTTCATCTTCTGAGTGATTACCTCAGGCTAACAATCAATATGAAAGCATCGTTCCTATTATTCCACACATAAAGGGCCAAACACCACAAAAGAAAGAGGGAGTGGCAGAGGGAAAGAGAAATATATAGAATGCAAGAAAGAGGGAGCATGTGTTTGCCTCTTTCAAATATTTGATCTTTTGAGATTTTTTAAATCAACGTGGCACCAATTTATTCTCGTATATATACTCTGTGTGTACACCAACACAAGGCATATATATTATAATCATATTATGTAAAAAAAAAAAATAATAATAATTAAAAACATATTAAAAAAATAAAGATTAAAAACTGTGTGCAATCAGTAGGGCCACTAATCTCTACTGATTTTTTCAACCATTGCTGAACTACAGATATGAAAATACAAAAATAATAATAATAAAAAAAACTAACCCTAATTATCTTCTCTATATATTTTCTAATATATAGCCAATCAGTGTTGGGGTTATGCATTAGAGATGTTCCGATACCCTTTTTCCCTTCCTGATACCGATTCCAATACCTGGGCTCAGGGTATCAGCCGATACCGAGTACTGATCCGATACCTGGGTGTGTATCTGTATATACAGCTGTATCTACTACTAGCCCTGTATGAATTGTTAGAATTATTTCATGGTGTGCTTCAGACTTATCTCTTAATAAAACATGAACAAATACATACAGTGAACTACTTTTCTGAAGCAAAAAGAACTTCAAATGCAGCCACAGATCTAACACCACAAACTGAAAAAGGTATTTTAGTTTTTACAATATAACTGTATAAAAAAGTGCAACAAATAAATCTAGGAATATAAAAAAATTATATATTAATCAGAAAATAATCTCTTTACAACAAAACAAGTGAAAAATAAGCAACCATCTAGGCATAATTATTATTATTATTATTAGAGACGTATTATTATTACATAGAGACATAATGAAATCTACTGTAGGCTACAACAGTAGCCTAATATATTCTGTCAATTTCTTCACGTTAAACCGAACTTTTATTTTGACGGGTTGCTGTGAAGACCTTTGAGTGTCTGTGTTAATGATATGACCGTTTTCTCAAATGAAACGGTAAATTCTCATGAAGTGACGGTATATGCGTTTGTGTCCTCATATAGTGACACACGGCAGAGACTACAAAGACAGCGAGTGTCACGTATGTGTGTGCGTGCGCTCGCCCGCACATCTCCGCCCGTCATACACACAGAGACGCAGAATTAGCAGGTAATATTTAAATAGTATTTTGCAGTTTAATATTCACAGACACTAGTATATATTCGGCTACAGTATGGAGCCCTGTGCTTAGATTAACATGGAAGCGACTGAACGCAGCTGCCTGTACTGAATATACTCTTAAATATACTTGAATACTGAATATGCTTAAAATTTCATTACCGACTTGGTACCGAAGTACCCGTACTTGTGACAGTTGCAGTTTTACTGGCTGGTTTGGTCAAGTCTGAAATACTGCTAAACAGTAGGCATACTGTTGCTGCGTTGTCATTTCTTCTTCGCTGCTCTAAACAGTGGTTGCGAGTGGCAACACAGCACAACTTCCTGTGTTTGCAATGCATTCTGAGCAGCGAAGAAGAACCGTGCAGCTGTTAGGCAAAGCTGGCGGTCATAATAACAAGATCTTGTTTAAGAAAATGGTATCGGATCGGTACATGGGTTCAAGTACTCGCCGATACCGATGCCAGAATTTGTTGTGGTATCGGTGATATTTTCGATACTAGTATCGGAATCGGAACAACTCTATAATGCATTAGAAGTAATGTGAGTTATGTAATCAGATTACTTTTTTAAAGTAAAGTAACACATTATTTTAAATGTACAACAAATTTCTAAGTTACTTTTTTCAAATAAAAATATATTTTTCGATATATTGACTGACACCTCTCCTGTCCCCATGTCAAGAGAAACAGTGAAATGCAAGCTCAGAATATTACACAATAATTAAATATGTTAAATTACACAAAATATACTTAATGTATTTAATCTCACTTTATTAACCAATGCCTGCTGATGACAATTCAACCATACTAATAAACTGCGCCCTTCAGCCTGAGGCTTATTCATTTCACTTTTGTTGTGAAAGGGCCTTTACATTAGCCAAAAATATAACTTTTTTTGGTTATTAAAAAAAACAAAAAAAACAAGCAAGCCCAGCCCAGGAAAGAAAAAGTGTAACAAAAGTAACATCACACATTACTTTCTCATACTTTTTTTAAGGAGTAAAGCCAAAATTTTACACATTACTTTTAAAAGTAACACGACAGCCAATTCATAGTTTTCAGTCACGTGACTGTCGAGGAGCCTTGGAGGGCAAAACCGCCATAGAACTCCATAGAACTGCAGCACAAGCATGTGAAATTTCCATCTTAAAACAAAAATATGTGAACAAGATGCACATTTTGGGCACTTATGATCCATATACAGCTCCTGCTGCAGTATTTCAATCACTAAAGACAGCAGGACGTTTTTAAAACGCTTAAAGTGAAAAACACTATAGGGTTCAATTAAGCAAAGTTTAACGCTAATCAAAGATTTGTTGATCTGGGTTTTATTTTAAATTGTTGTGTTGCACCACTTCATTTTAAACACAGATTAACCATGTAGAAAATCCGTTAGAATTAAAGGGCTGATCGGGATGAACCGACGCCAGGCCAAATAATTATTATTAGTGCAACCCACCCTTAAAGTGATATTAAATTCAGTTTACACCTTTTTGATGATGCATACTATATAGGCGAGTAGATGAGCCACGAATATGAACGCAACGTGTATTCTTTATAATAGGTTTCAATGGGGAAAACACTTAACAAGAAAACTCGCGTTGCATTAATATTTCTGTGTTCATCTGCTTTCCTGTACAAAGTATGCAACATCAATACAGTGTGTATTGAATTTGGTATTTTAATATCACTGTCTTACTGCATTAATACTGACTACAAACCTGGTAAAAATGACTGGCAGGCAATGGAGGAGAGCCTTGTTTTGACCTCCAGGTGGGCGTTCCTATATGCATGTGACAACACGTGAAAACTATGAATACTTATATGTGCATATAGTGTGTAAATTGTAACATTTTTATTTTCATATCTGCATTTCTGTTCGGCATTCCTATGAACTGTAAATTTCCATACTGTTCCGTGATTCAAGGAATTTGTTTGGTCTGCATCCAAAGTATACAGCCATGCACACAGAGCTTTGAAGCACAGCCTGGCATACCGATGACTTTTTAGCTTATGAATTGCTTACGATTGATTTTCATTTGGGAAGCTTTCAGAGTGCTAGCATATGCAGGTCTGTGTGTTCCTTGGAGCACCGTGTTACTTTAAATGGCCAGGAAATTACAGACAGATTTCTGTCAAGCATCTCTGTTTTCTTCTCACACTTACACTAGTTGGTGTAACAAAAGCTTGGCCTTGTCTTGATAAACAGACAAGATCACGTGTAGTCATGGTAACAGGTGGGGCCAGAGATCAATGCGAGAGACAAAAGTATCTCTATACCAGCTAAATTCACTCAGCTCGGTTTTAAACTGTCAAAACAATTTCTTCACAGTCATATCTTGCGGTTATATTGTGAAAAAATCACAGATTTTTTTATGTGTCAAATATTTTGTTGAGTATACCACTAAATGCAATGCAGATATGCAGTGTTTTTTGTGTTTCTGTGATGCTAATTAGCACGCATCCTCTGTACGACATTAAACAAGCCGTCTTTAAAGTGTCACAAATGCTGCCAGGTTTGATAGGAATCAGAAATGTTTGCAGGAAGTAAAGGGAACTGTGAAAAATGGATTCTCAGCAATATTGCCAAGTTCTGTTTAACAGTCCCAAGACTAATGAATATATGCATTTTAATCTTTTCCCACATGCATAATGACTTAAGCATCCTTATAAACCGAGGATTAATGTACGATCTCCCTCCACAATGTGTCACCAGGCTTAACAGTTTTCTCCCAATCAGTAATCCCATTAAGTGGCAGACAAACCAGATGAGTGAGTATGTGCTGTTTTTTACCGCCCTTTTTTTGTGTGTCATGTTTAACAGGGACTTAAAAGTGAACCCATGCCAGAATCCTTACCTGCTCACTAAACTGGCATTGGTTAGATTGCTGGGCATGGTTCCATTCAGATGATGGACACCACCTGCAGAGCAATCACTACTAAAAACACCAATTCCACAGGTAGCGACGCTGGAGTTGAGGGAGGTCAGGTCCCTTCAGAGAAAACTTTCAAATTATCCAAATTACAACAACCATAGACTTTCATCTAACTGTCAGTTCCTGCGCTATTTCTGACCTTGTCCTGCAGAATAAAAGAAGGATAACAGTTCATTCACGATTCGCTACCCCCATTGTCTCTCATGGTGGCTGTAAATTTTATTTGGGCTGTAAATTTACTTCTGATAGACTGATGAACTCGATTGTAAAATATATTGCTATGGACTGTAAATCTCTTGTGCACAATGGAAATAAAACAAACAACACGCTGACTTAAAAAGCCACTTTTTGTAACGTCTATTCAATCTGAAGACAAATATTTAAATATGCAATTAATATACATTCATTTGATATATCAATCATCATAGCATTATACATATGCACAGTATACACATGCAAATATTTCTTAAATATACACATGCATGTGTGTGTATTGAAATATACATATATTATGTAAACCACAAACTTTTATTTTGGATTCAATTAATTGCAATTAATCATTTATATATTTATATATGCATTTTATTATTAATAGTAGTGGTGTCAAACGATTAATCGCATCCAAAATAATAGTTTGTGTTTACATAATATAATACATAATATTTTCCATTTTTTTATATACTTTAAAATTACTTTTAAAGCTGAATTTTCATCAAATATTTATATCATATATATTATATATATATATATATATATATATATATATATATATATATATATATATATGTATATATATATATATGTATATATATATATATATATTAACATTTTATACCCTATGTTAAAAATATAAATAGTTCTCTACAAAGGTTCAATTATAAAATGCTAAACTGTTTTATATTTATTTCATATTTATATTTATTTCATATTCTACCCTGATAATTAGCATTCTCTCATCAATTGTTTACATCACAACTTTTTATCTATGCAATTAAAGCCCACATTAGGTCATTCCTACATCCTGTAAAACATAATTACTTTGTTATATTATTTAACTCCCTTGGCTCATTGACAACACTGGGCCTGTTAAATAATCTGATTAAATTGTTAACCCGGCTCCCTGGCTGAAAACCAAATTGCAGTGTTTTGTTTGTGTTTTATTTATTTTTGTATACATTTTAGACAGCTGTAAATGTGGGAAATAAATGCCTTAAAACAGACTCTCCCCGCAGCTTGTTTACTGTCACTATTACTCTTAGTTTTTTTTTTTTTTTTTTTTTTTTTTTTACCGTGATGATCCTTCCAGCGATGAGCCAGACATGAAGTTCGTGTCTGTGGGAGCCGCTTTATACAGACTGAGATTAGAGAAAGGTCAACAGAATAAAACGGATTGATGGTGCTCACAGCTGCTAGCCGAGAGGCTGAAAGCGGCGGCTGAGTGACTGAGTCTGCGGACTGTGGCGAATGCGCTTTTGTGCTTTGGCCGTAAATAGGCTTGTATCATATCATCATCCTCCGAACGGGTACAGAAAATTTACCATTTTGTCGCCTCACTCGCACTTGAAAATGCTCAGAAACAAGGGGGCTAGCTAAAGGCGCTAGGTTCCGTACCGCTAACCAATTAACTTCAGGTAAAGGTGAAAAGATGAAAAATGAGGTAAAAGCAGCTGGTCTTAACTAGTTTTGTCCTTTCTGAGGATGAAAGATGAAATTGCACCAAAATGTGGCAGTTTTATTATATCAACACCAAAGTATAAGGAAAGAGTTAACACCTCTCTTGTTATTTTGCTATCTATACACATTAATTATTAGCATTTAGCATAGTTTTTACCCTGCTGTCCATGAGTGTGCCAGATAAAACGTGCTGAGACTTATTTTTAGCCTGTATTCTACTAGTTGAGAATGTAATATTTACAAGAAAAACATTAAAAAGACTTAGCAGTGTGTGCATACAGTGATCTTAAAGGTGCAGTGTGTGAATTTTAGCAGAATCTAGGGGTGAGGTTGTGAATTGCATCACCCAACGCTCACCCCTCCCTTTCGGAGCACACAGAGAAGCTACAAAAATGTTGTCATCGGAGAGAGAGCAGAGAGTGACTAGCGTTCTGTAGAGAAGTTTGTCCGTTTAGGGCTACTGTAGAAACATGACGACGCAAAATGGCGAGTTCACTGTAAGGGGACCCGCGGTGTATGTAGATAGAAATGGCTCATTCTAATAAATACATAACACTTCATTATGTAAGGTCTTTATACTCCACTGACAACATAGCTATGTATATTATATTGTATTTCTGTCAATAGATCCTCATGACTGATCCTTTAAAGGATTATTACATTAAAAATCACTTTCGCTAAAACCCGGTAATCTAGAAAATGCTCAGAATCTGGGGGACTAAATACAGTAAACGGCACTAGCTTGCACTGCTAACCAGCTATCTTCAGGTAAGGATTAAAAAATTAGGTAAAAGAGGCTGTTCTTAATTAGTTTTGTAGTTTTTGAGAATAGGGGCATGTCACAACTGGTCTATATTAGCATCTGGCTAATTTGACTAGCTGCTACTTGAATTTGCACCAAATTTCTGTTGTTGTTTTTTATATACCAACAATAAAAGCTATAAAAAAAAAAAGCTCTCTTGTTATGTTGCTATCTGGTTCATTTAATTTTATTATTAGCATTTAGCATTGTTTTTACCCAGTTGCCCATGACTGTGTCAGATCTGTAACCCATTTTTGAACATCTTTATCTTCATAAAATGACATACAGTGTGCATACAGTGGTCTACATGGACTATGAGAAGAAAATAACTCCTGTTAGACCCACTTATCGTGTTGATCGGAGTCTTTAATGTGTCAAGCTCCAGCCACGTGACGGAATGAGATACTTTCGGCTTTGATTTGCCCAACAACGACTCTCCGTCAATAAAATTCTGACAATGCGAGAGATATCAAGGACTTGTCTTGAAGGTTCAGCGGACATCTTTAAAATCAAGATCACCTCAAGGGCAAGCTGCCAAACATCCAGGCATACTTCACGCTCGCCTTGAGATTGTAATCACTGAAGGAAAATAACAAAAATGGGGGATGGGAGTGAGGGTTTAAGGTATATTCTGTCAGAGAAATGTTCAATCCAACAATGACATCCCTGTTACAGTTGAAGGCATCAATCTCTTTGTTTCTGCTGTAAAATATCAAAGATGTCAGAAAATGGATAATTGAGAAACTACAGCTTCCTGCTGTTCCTCTACAAGCTTATTTATGACGAATGCTTAACTGGATTTGCGGCAAATAAACATAAATGAGACACTTGGCCTACATCTGCACCTCAGAATAGGCTACTCCAGTGTCCTCTGCTGTGCTGTTGTACAAAGCAGACTAATTATGGTCATTCACTCTGTACAATATGGTCTGTGCGAGAGATCTGATTTCAGGCCACAATTTTCCTGCTGAATGTAGTTTTCTCCATCTCACTTGATATCGGTCTTGATTACTGCAGTCCTTACTGTTTCTCTTCATTCTTTTTGGGACAGCTAGTGCCCGAGGAGAATGAAAATGTAAATTACGCAGAGCCTGATCTATCTCTAGTGTAGAGTGCAATTTTTACCACAATTTTGCCATCTAAGAAGAAATTTCAGGGATCATAAAATACATCATAATCAGTCTTCCGTCAATCCTCTCATTTTCTAGTAATATCTAATAGAAGTAGTAATGTTTTAATGTTAAGTAAAACGATTCAATAATTTAAGTCTTGTAATAGTTCTTGTAATAGAAAATTTAAAGTTTTTTAGGTGCCGTTTACACAACACTGTTTTCAACTAAAAATGGGAAACTTTTTTTTGCTTTTGCATGACAATGCCGTTTTCAAGGCTGAAAACAAACTTTTGAAAACTTGTATCAAAGTGCAAAACAACATCGTCATTGTCTCCATGTAAACTACACTTTTTTTCCCTTTTTTTTCCTTTTTTAAACAGTGATGTTATGCGCATGCATATTATATGTTCAATCTATAGGCTTGTAGTATTTCTTTACAAAGTGACACTACCAACTACTGGCCTGGGAGCAGAATACAGCATTTTAATCATTTTGGCAGACCCATGTGAACGGGGATCGTTTTGACAACACTGTCATCTGTACTTGAAAAATGTAAAGGAAGAACTTTTCTGTTTTTAGTACACGGTTGTCATGTAAACGTACCCTTAGTTGCATTTAGAGGTGTACTATCATTAAGGTGTACAAAATTTTCCCTTAAACGCATACCTTGGGTCTTTAGTGACCTGGAACGTCATTCACTACCCTGCTCATACATTTTTTCAAGTTAAACATCAACCTTCTTAGTATTCCTCAATCAATTCATTATATATATATATATATATATATATATATATATATATATATATATATATATATATATATATATATATATATGTATATATATATGGCATGGTTGTTGGTGCCACGCACAACCATTGGATGGTGCGTTGGATTTTCACGCACAACCATTTCTAGGGTTTACAAAGAATGGTGTGAAAAGGGAAAAACACCCAGTATGCGGCAGTCCTGTGGGCGAAAATGCCTTGATGCTAGAGGTCAGAGGAGAATGGGCCAACTGATTCAAGCTGATAGAAGAGCAACTTTGATTGAAATAACCACTCGTTACAACCAAGGTATGCAGCAAAGCATTTGTGAAGCCACAACACGCACAACCTTGAGGCGGATGGGCTACAACAGCAGAAGACCCCACCGGGTACCACTCATCTCCACTACAAATAGGAAAAAGAGGCTACAATTTGCACAAGCTCACCAAAATTGGACAGTTGAAGACTGGAAAAATGTTGCCTGGTCTGATGAGTCTCGATTTCTGTTGAGACATTCAGATGGTAGAGTCAGAATTTGGCGTAAACAGAATGAGAACATGGATCCATCATGCCTTGTTACCACTGTGCAGGCTGGTGGTGGTGGTGTAATGGTGTGGGGGATGTTTTCTTGGCACACTTTAGGCCCCTCAGTGCCAATTGGGCATCGTTTAAATGCCACGGCCTACCTGAGCATTGTTTCTGACCATGTCCATCCCTTTATGACCACTATGTACCCATTCTCTGATGGCTACTTCCAGCAGGATAATGCACCATGTCACAAAGCTTGAATAATTTTAAATTGGTTTCTTGAACATGACATTGTACTAAAATGGCCCCCACAGTCACCAGATCTCAACCCAATAGAGCATCTTTGGGATGTGGTGGAATGGGAAGCTTTGTGCCCTGGATGTGCAACCCACAAATCTCCATCAACTGCAAGATGCTATCCTATCAATATGGGCCAACATTTCTAAAGAATGCTTTCAGCACCTTGTTGAATCAATGCCACGTAGAATTAAGGCAGTTCTGAAGACGAAAGGGGGTCAAACACAGTATTAGTATGGTGTTCCTAATAATCCTTTAGGTATATATATATATATATATAGTATATATATATATATATATATATATATATATATATATATATATATATATATATATATATATAATAATGCCTGTTTTCCAATGAATAATTTTTTTTTTTTTGTAAACATTATATAGGGTCGCTGGTGACCTGAGGTGTGTAGTGTAAGTATTTTTTTCTGCACACCAATAATTGAATCTTTGATGACTGTATAAGTTCAATTCACCTTTATTCCACAAGGTAGCAATGTCTGACACACAAAGATCAATAGGGTTGGGTACCGAACCCAGTGCCAATATGGTATCTATATAACCGGTATGTACCGGACCGAATCAGAAAGCAGATTTCGGTGCCTCATTTCGGTGCCACTTAAATTCAAACGTGCTTTCGTGCTTTGGCTGGCGCTGAGCCAGAGACAGACACGATCAGCTCTCATCACATATCACAACTATTCAGTGTTTTCAACCACATCATGTTCATTTTAGTTTTCAGACATATAAATGCAGATACGTACTAGCAAAAAACACACAATGATGTCTATGAAGCCCCAATAACAATCCTTTCAGACAGTTATAATTTAACTATGTGTCTTATTTATATCAAATGCACATTATATAGTTAACTATATAGTTTACTCTATTCTTCTCCCAGTTCACCAGTCACTTACTTTCATGTATTTTGTGAGACGTAATGTAAATCCGACAGATCTGATTCTCTGAGGCGCAAACTAACATGGCGGCGCCCATCGAGCATTATAGATCAACTAACACATATTCACTTACACATATTTAAATATCAGATAGTTCATGAAATAGTTAAAAAGTTTGTGTATTTTGAATAAAAAAATAAAAACTTAATAAAACCGATAGCCTACATCTATGATACAGCTCTATTGTGGCTGCTGTGTGTCATGTGAGAAGCACGACACATCGCCATGGAAACAATAAGGCGATGCGTTCTAAAATATTTAGCCAGAGAATATTGTCACATTTCTGCAAAATAAAACTGAACCTTGAAGATGGTTTGTCGCATACCAAGAATACTTTGCTGTTATTAGTCCTGTTATTTAGGTTAAATTAGGCCTATTGTAGTTGGGTTAGGTTTTACTGTGAATTTAGGTTTTACTGTGTTGTGTTTTGTATTTATTTATATTTATTTAAAAAAATTCAATAAAAATCCATTCTTTAATGTCATCCACCATCGTTTTGTGGCTCTTTTTTTAATTAAAAGTATCGGTTTGACACCGGTATCGTAAAAGACCCAAACGATACCCAACCCTTTCACTCATAGTTACAGTAGGCAGAAAACAAAAGAACAGGAAGAATCATCAGCAAAACTTGAAATGGCTCAGCGATTTACTGGAGAGCAAGTGCTGAACGCAATCAGACATTAGTGTCACTGTCACTGATGGTGGATCTGGTGAAGAAGCTGTCAGCGATCAAAATATTGACTTTGAAGATGTTAAAAATATTAGTTTTGAGAATATGTTTGAGATTGCGAATATGAGCCAGACACTGAATGTACTGGGAAATGAGCTCTGACAAGGACAGTGATGATGGTATAAAACATCTGCCCAACAGGTAACAAAATGTGCTTTATTTTATTCTTCTGTAATTGTTACTCTAATATCAAGAGAGTTTTATATTATCACGACAGGTAGAGATCCGTCCGTGTTAGATATAGATCTGGGTCGCTAAAGACCTGAATATGTAAGAATGATTGGCAAAACTTTCATGCATTTAAGGGTTAAACACACACAAAAAATTACATGATGGAGCTCTTTTGAATTGGACTAGCACGTACACACTTAACAACCACTCAAAACACCCTAGCAACACCTTAGCAACCACACACAATCCCTGGTAACCACCTACGGTTCTACATGGGAAAACAGCAATGTACAAATTAGTGCTGTCAACTGATTAAATACTAAATTAATTACATAATATGCCAGGTAATGAATCCAAATTAATTGAAATTAAATCACATAATCAATATTTGAAAAGTCTCCAGTGAAGACAGTTCAGACCTTGCATTCTTTTGGCATGGGTTTCCATATGACGCATGGGCAATTGTCACATTTCCTACCTGCAGTATAGTTTCAGAGTGGGCTGTCTTTTCTGCACGGGTCTTTCCACTACACAGTGATTATACCCTCGGTCCTAAGCCGCACACACACCGCCCCTCTCACCTCCCGACCGTCAAGAAGAAAAACTGACAGCAATTACATGTGTGAGCACATTTGCGCGTGGGTGTGGACAAACACTCACATTTGCGCTAAGACGCTTTTACAGGTGTTCACATCAGTTCCTATAGAGTGACAGTGCTGACTGCAGACATTATGTGTGATTCCCACAGCCTGCATCTCAAATCTTGGCAGCACTGACGGGTGCATCAGAGTCTTCCAAGAGCGCATATCAAAGTAAAGGACTAATGTGCTTAAACCATTATGCTAGTTATACAGGCCTTTGTGCGTAGTGCGGACTGCTTAGTACCACTGAATGTGCTTCATACACCAAAACCATGGTTGAAATTACACTGGCAGACATACTTATTGCTTAAATAACAGGCCACTTTAGAGAACAAAGCAGTAGTTAAGGATTAGCTTCCCATCCTTCATAAAGAGTGCAACAGTGCCGGTTCCCTTTTTCCAAGGCGCTTGTGTATTTTATTTCATTTTTCCATTCATTTTTTTCCCATAGGGTTTAAAAAAAAGTCTTCGTTAAAGTAACACACCGGCTTTTTGGGACTTTTAGCTTATTCACCGTATCCCCCAGAGTTAGATAAGTCCATACCATACCATTTACCATTTTTATCTCGGTGCGTGCCATAACTCTGTCTGACGCACCCACCGCTAGCCTAGCTTAGCTCAAAGACTGGAGGTAAATGGCTCCTACTGAGCCTACTGCTCAATAAGTGACAAAATAATGCCAACATTTTCCTACTTACATATTGTGATGTGTATAGTTACATTGTGTACTAATGCTGCCTTCACGTGCTCTTGGAATTATCGTAAATACGAGTTTTCTAGGTAAAAATTGCACATGAACGCCCTTCGATTATCAATTATCAAATTTCCGATAGCATGTGAAGGCAGCATTAGACCAACGGAAATTGAAACGTTGCAATTTTCTAGACCGATATGTTAGGAACTATACTATCATTCCTGCATATTAATCAGGAAACTTTGCTGACATACCAGTCTTTGTGCTAAGCTAGGCTAGCGGTGGGTGCGTCAGACAGAGTTATGGCATGCATGGAGATAAAAATGTTATGTATGGACTTATCTAACTCTGGTGGATACGGTGAATAAGCTAAAGTCCCAAAAAGTAGGCATGTTCCTTTAAAGTCGTGAACCAAGCCAGTCATCTATGAGGTAGACCATAGCTTTGATTTGAGGCAAAAAAGTATTTGACAAAAACACAAAAGACTTCATGACTTTGAGTGTACTTCATGGGATTGTAGTACTTTCCATTCCAATTCTGTACAGCATCATGGGTAATGTAGTTTTTCACCAGGAATTCCGCTGCTAAACACGATTATTTTAAAAATAAGCTGAAATAATGCAGGCTGACGGCTTAAGCAGAAGCAAATGCCACTGATTAACAACATCGTAGCTTACACTAGGGCTGTCTTTAAAGGTTTATACGTTATCGTTCAAAATCAATTTCCCTGAAGAGTTTTTACTTCCGACTGTTGCGCTCTATATAAGCTTGAGTAAAATCAGCCATTGTCCAATACACTATTTGTTATTTAAAATATGTAATATACTGAAAAATTATAGGTATAAAAATAAAATAATGCATTTAAATGATTTTAGATAATATTTTAGTAAATATGGTATTATAAAACAATATGTAAATAAATGTAAAGTTTAAATTTATAATACAAATTCTAAACCTTGCAAACAGATTTTTTCAAAAACAAGTAAAAAGCCTTTATCGAATTTAATCCAAATTCCGTTTTGTATTATGCTCACAAAGATCAAATACAAAAGAGGCACAAAAAGAGTGTTCTCTTTTAAAGAATGATGATTTTGGCTCCATGCTGTTTGGAGGACAGGAACCATCTTTCAGCTTATCTGTTTTTAATCAACAGATGTGTCCCCAAGTGGAGCAGCTCCATGACGACCAACTGTCTGTCACAGGCTGATAATAGAAGCACTCAAAGTGCATCAGAAATCAAGTAAAAGTGTATCATCAAAGGGGTTGCGCGCGTGTGTGTGTGTGTGTGTGTGTGTGTGTGTGTGTGTGTGTGTGTGTGTGTGTGTGTGTGTGTGTCAGTCTCGTTCTAATCTTTGGAGTGGGGGTGGGAGGGTGGAGATGGTTTGGATGAGAGGGAGATGGTTTGCTCAGTACTTGATCATAAACATACTACATTTCATGTCATTTTGCTCGGGTTCTAGAAGTCAAAATCGTATTCATTTCAAAGAGAAAATTGATTTTAAAAGATAACCTATAAACCGTTCAAGACAATGAGCTAATCAATGCTCTATGTTTCTGTTTAAGCCAACATTTTGGTGTGATTTAAAATTAGAATTTTTTTTTTAAAATCACTGATATTTATGAAATCCCAGGGAAGTAGTACACTGACTGAACTATAAATCTGAAAATCCTCTCAACCAATTAGAGAAGTTTTTTAAATAAATGACGATAAATGAAAAAACCTGTAACAGCTGAAAAATCTAATAATATGAAATATTTAGGATATTTAATAATATTATATATACACACACACACACACACACACACACACACATGCACACACACACACTTAGTTAAAAATTGGTTGTTGTTTTTTTTAAGTAAGAAAATACTAAAATATAGATACTATAGACAGCTTTCAAAATGCGCTAAAATGCACTAATGCTTGTAGCAATGTTCGGTCTACACAAATCCAATGAGAAATCATTAAAACATCAAGAGACTTGCAGATGGCAATCGTGCTAGAATTACATAACAGTGCACATATGTAATATGGCTGTGTTGTCCCTTTGGAGAGTGTGTCCCACAATCATTATCGCTTCATGGCTCTGGTATTACCCATATGACCTGCGTTATGTCACACAAAATTAATTTACCCTCAGTCTAATCACATGACTTGCCCCAAGCGCAAGCTGTGAATGCTAGGAAATTTGTCATTTCCTTCTGTCCTGCAGAATATGAATGAACCAAGAAGCTAAATGTCATAATATAATGTTAACTGCACATTTAAATGATAAACACACTCTTATTTAACCTAAGGTTCGCTGGAAACTTCACTAGACCTAAAGGGCCACGTAAGACATGCTAACTAAGGCTGTCTCTTGTATATGCAGTTAAATTAGGATAGTTACCCATTAAGATAGAGGAAAATACATGCTTTTGTTAGCACTTTCCTTTTTCTAAGGACAACACATGTTCGATATCTCCCAGGAAATCCAAAAGTACTCCTCTCCTTGGAGGATCTCCAAAGGACATGCTAACCCTGCAGAGAAGATGGGCCACCTCTGAGGAGCTGTCCTGCTTCCCTGGCTTAAAATATCACGTTTAGTCACGCGCACACGAATACAGACGGACGCAGATGCCTGTATGAATAAAGCCCTATGCACTCAGCTGATTAGTGTTTGCTTGTTGGACAGGACGGCGATGACACCTCGGCTATAATTATGAAATTGCTTTACTTGATTTGCTGTAATCCTGAGACAAAGGCCCAACGACTTGCTAACACTGCCACACACTGATTTCACCTAATCGGCAAATAAACAGGTAAAAACATCCAAAACTGCTAAACCAAAACTTTTATAATGATTTAAAGATCATAATTAATATAGCGGATAGAGCAAAGACTGTGCGTGCGTGCGTGCGTGCGTGCGTGCGTGCGTGTCTGTCTGTCTATCTATCTATCTATCTATCTGGGAATTTTCACATCCAAAATAAAAGTTTGTGTTTACATAATATATGTGTGTACTGTGTATAATTATTTTGTATATATAAATGTATATATACACATACATGTATATTTAAAAAATATATATTTATATGTAAAATATTTATATATCAATATATCAATCAAATCATATAAATATATACAGTATATACATGCAAATATATCTTAAATATATACTGTGTGTGTGTGTGTGTGTGTGTGTGTGTGTGTGTGTGTGTGTGTGTGTGTGTGTGTGTGTGTGTGTGTGTGTGTGTACTCAAATATACATAATAATTATGCACAGTACACACATATATTATAAACACAAACTTTTAAGGATGCAATTAATAGTTTGATAGCCCTAATTATATTATATTATATTATATTATATTATATTATATTATATTATATTATATTATATTATATTATATTATATTATATTATATACTTTTTATGCCATGACAGCATCCATCTACGGTTATTAGCATGGCAAGAAATAAAAACAGTACAAAAAACTTTTTTATTAATAAATATATTTAAAAGATACTGAGATATACAAACTTGATAAATAATTTAGAGACAGATAAATTCTATTTGAAATTGTTTAAGTGCACATAAAAATTCTAGTAGTTTTCCTGTTGATACTTACTAAATACATCCTTTAGATAACAAATGAAAAATCTTTGTCCAGTGACATTAAAACCAAGTGTTCTGATCAAGTACTATCCAGTCCTGGAAAGGCCAAATATAAATGCCCTTTACATTCAATCATCTGCATAATTTGCGTGAAACCACAACTTTGAAACCAGCAGACAACCTCAAAAAGCCAAAACACTGATGAGTAATAATAATTAGCTCATTATAAAAGGTTTTCCTCCCATTTTGATGTCCAGTGAACATACTTGCACTACGTGCCACCAGAAGGTCAAATATACTGCAGAGCAAAAGTGGCTTAATGTGCTTTTACGACCTGCAAAAAGAACATTCAGTGTCCATCACGGTGCATCCTTGGTTGCTTATGGTGTTAGATATCGGTGTTCACCACAGCTAAAATCAATGGATGCTTGAGAGCATAAAAAAAAAAAAGAAAGAAAAAACACATTTAACTTACAGCTCGAAAAGTTGGAGATTCTGAAAGAGCTGCCATGAGAGAGTTGTCAGAGGGTTCCCGGACAAGTTTCTGCAGGGGAGAGAAAACAGAGAGAGAATTTAATGATTTAACACGGACTATTTGCAATAATTTGATAAAGGAAACATAGGGGAGCCAAACAACGACAGTGCGGCGACCAGCCCAAAGTTAAGAGAATAAGTGCAATAGTACAGTACCTTGCAGCCCGGCAATTCAATAAACAGAGGCTTGGTCATTTTCAAGACAACAAATTAAATCGAGGAAGAGGATGCCTGGAGCCTTAAAAGCCACTAAACCCAATACAATGCTAAATGACTGAAGCAGATAAGGTTTTCAGAACTGAGCTTTCAGATGTGGGAGGCCAAGATGGAAGCATTATTCGAAAACAGAGGTGAGGGTCTCGAAGACCCTGTTTACACCTGGTATTAATATGCGATTTGGTCAACTGGATCACAAGTGGACAATGCTAAATACAGGAGTAAACGGGATCTAAAACGTTTTGAGCTTGTCCACTTTTGTCCACTTCTGGAGGTAGAAAACGCATTCGACCAGATTGCTTTCATAGTGTAAACGCTCATGTGGTCGAATGCGCTCGAACAGCACAAAAGATCGTCTATTCTCCGCCTACTGACCTAATGCGTTAACATTATGGGAAGCACGCTAGCCAGATGGGATTTAAACTTTGACAGCTGAAAACCGAAGTCTGGTATGAAGACGAAAAACTTACCAAGCACAATGTCCTCTCACCTTGATTTTCTAACACACACTCAGCGTGTTCTTGCGGCTGTCAGAGCAGAAACGAAAGAAGAAATCAGGACAGAAGTGGTTGAAAGTGGACAAGAGCGATGGATTAAAACACCAGGTGTAAACGGTATGTCTGCCTCGTCTACTTAATACCAGGTGAAACGCATCTTAATACCAGGTGTATTAAGGGCATAAATGATGTTTGTGTCAAGTCTAACACAGTAGGATGGCATGGGAATGAAAGTTACTCATCTTCATGCCTTCCCCAATGTATATTACTTTTTCAGATAAACACAAACTAAGAGTTTTAGGAAAATAATCCATCTCTGTGAGAATGACCGCCGCTCTGTTGATGCTTGAAAAACCACACACAGCGATCATGAAGGTAATCCATACAACCCTAGTGGACGAATCAATGTCCTCTGGAGTGAAATGTAAGAAAAATACTAATATATTGTGTACTTTTTTTAAATCATTGTCTACTGTTATATGAGTGTTCATGAGAGGGACGTTGTGACTCGTGACGTAATGTGTTGTGAAGCACGAGCAAGAGTACCGCCACTTTGTATGACAGTAGACCAGAAGAAAAAAAGATTAAGTTGCCATGAAATCAATTTTTTTAGTATGAATATGTTAGCCTTATTGTTTTCTATAAGCTGGTGTGCTCCAAAACAATGACAAAATTTTAATTTAAAAGATAGAAGTAATCAAAACTTACAGTCTCACTTCTGCAAATATGGATACATTTTGATGACATCCCCCTGCACTTCAGCTTCTCATCAGATTTTCTGCCCAATCAAATGCTCTCTAGAATCTAAAGCGTCCCGCCCCCTACACTATAAATAGACACTGAAGCTCCAGCTAAAATCGGTCACTTGTTCACACATTTACTATTTTCTACATGGTGAACGGCACATAGTCCACTAGGGGATAGGGAACATTTCAGACAGTGTAAATATGCTTTCCAGTGGGGCAAATGAAGTCTGGAACTCTGCGTGTTCAAGGCACTTCAGTGGGCCTTTAAAAAATTTAAATATTAGTATTTGTCTTATACACACCTATCATTTAGCTTCAGAAGACATTGATTAATCCACTGGGATCGTATGGATTACGGTCACAATCGTTGTGTGTGGCTTTTCAAGCATCAGCCGAGCAGCACCTGTTCATTTGCATATTTTGGGTGAACATCACTTTAAACTAAAAGAAAGCTCTTAGATGTTTCCTCTTGCATACTTACATGCACAACTACACAACGACTTGTGGGATGGCAGCAAGCATTGCCCCTCCTGAGGCTGAAACAAAAACCCTGGAGCCTCACTAACAGGCCTTCATTATCAATATTTATTGAATACTTCAGATCACTTAATACCCCCCCACCCCCACCCCCACCAACACTGGCCCGCTCAGATCCTATCAGAAGCAGTTGACAGATAATCAATGCACCCAGATGCATCCTTTCGCCCCAGTGCTGCCCAGGGGACTGGAGCGTGCTGGCTGCCTGTCCCTGACCCATCTCTTCACCTGCATTTTCTTTCAGCATCTACTGACAGCAAAACAAAAGATCATTACAGCTAACTCGAACAACTGTAACAATGGAAGTCGAGCCCTCTCAGCCTAAATGCAGATCTGTGCACGCACACACATTCAAAGATTTGGTGTCAGTGATTTTATTTATTTATGTATGTATTCTTTTCTTTTTTTCCCAAACGTGACGCCAGTTAAGACTTTTATATTATTACAAAAAAATAAAAAAATAAAAAAATAGATATATATAAAGCTGTTCTTTTAAACTTTTCATTAAAGTATCCTGAAAAAAAAAAAAAAAATTATAGTGGTTTCCACTAAAATATTAAACAACAAACTGTTATCATAATTGATCATTCTTTTTAATAATCACTTTGCCACCACAGGAATAAATTACATTTTAAAATATATTCAAATAAAATCTTACCAAATATATACAAAATATATTTGACTTTTTCAAACTTATTTAAAACTGTGTGTGTGTATAAGATACTGTTTAATGCAATTCAAAATCAAATTACGAATGTAAAAGGGTTTGTAAATACTTCTGAATACATAAATAAGATCCAAATGTGAATACAACAATATTCAAATGTGGATGTTCATATGTTAATGCACATGAATCTCATGATTATGATGTCAGAGTTATGAGCAGGAGAAAAAAAGTGGGCTACCAAAATGCCTTTTAAAATGTGATTAGGCTGTATACTAAATAGCAGCTGTCTATTAGATTTGGCCTGGAATATAAACATTATATTAGCCAGGAATATAGATATTATAATTATTATTATTTAAAAAAAAAAAAAAAAAAAAAAATCCTGCAGGTAACGTGTATTAATGGTTCTTCAAATATGTTAACTTTGTTTAGCAACCTCAGCATGCATTTATTTTGTTGCAGCTAATACAGTCATAACGGGGAAAAAAACTGCACTTAAAGGGCCCTTTTGGCATATCATGGAAAAAAAGTTGTAAGTGCTGCTGAAAACAAGGTGTGCTTCCTGGAGAGCTCTTGAAAGGAACCAAGTGAAACGAAAACAACCACTTGTTGGATATTTTCCAAGACAAAGTCGCTTCAACATGCTAATGTGCCTAATCTGAATCTGCTTAGCCGGTCCCTAGTGTGGCGCATAAGGAATCTCCGGCAGCAATAAATAAATAAATAAATAAAAATTTGCTTGCTGCACTGACTTGTTGCCATAGCAACTTCAGTCTGCGAATCCTCACACTTCCTTTTCTTTCCATTTCCTGTGTCGAAGGATAGGAGGCAGGGAACCAGCTAACCAGTCACGGAGAGCGTCCTGACACCCAACCTAGACACGTGAAGGTGGCGGGTGGGAAAAAGACTGACCAAAATGTATAAATTGACAAACAAAATAACCTCCGGTTCCTCAAACGAAAGTTTCTTGGTAATGCACCCACTCCTGCACCGCTTGCCCTCGGCATTCTAATCACCTCATTAAATTGATAATGAGATTATTAAGGTGGCCTCCACAGGGACACACAATGGCTCCGTATTTTGGCGAGGACATTATTATTCTCGGCACACAGAGGAGTTCATCTGGACAGTGGGCTTTAAAAGGAAAGGGGTCTGGGGGATCAGGACAACTAAATAAACTGGAGCGCTGTCCATCAAGGCTTGATTCCTGATAGACCCACATACAATAACAAATCTTCAATGGAAAAATTACTTCCACAGCTAGGGGAACTGGATCATGAAAGACAGAAGATTCTGAATATTGCATAAAGCAGTTAGTCAGTTTGACTTGCTAAAAGAGCTCTGAAAGATTTTAATGTATTTAGAGACAGGAAAAGTTGAGGGAGAGAGAGAGAGAGAGAGAGTTGATGGAATCATTTCACTTTTTCTCAAAACATTTTGGCCTGTTTCACTAAATCGTCATACTAAATATGCCAAAAAATCTCAAGAAAAATTTATCTTTTAAAAGCATGCCAGAAAGACTTTCAATTTTTCAATTTCAAGTTGTATTATCAACAATAGGTCAAACTCAGCCAAGTCAACCCTTTTACAAAAAAAAAATGTACTACTTGTTCAAATTGCTTAATTAAAATGAGCTAAATCAACACAATTGCTATACATTTTGTCCTAACTTAATTTGATTGTGTTCAATCCACTTAAATATAAATCAAATTGAAGTTTTCTTAATCCATTTGTATTGAGATTACATGAATGATTTGTGTTGCATTAACTGAAAATGGGCGGTGCTTGTTTGTTCCCAGCATGCTTTGCATATGGCTAAATCAAGAGAGAGTAAATGTTGTTATTTTATGTATTTTTGAGCTAGATGAGTAAGAGGGAGACTTGATTGCGTTTAATAGTGTTTAATATTCAGTTATGTTGGAATTATTAGAACAATTTAATTTATAGTGTGTTACCATTGTGGAGAAGAGTGGAGCATTTGCTTAGGCTGTGGACTAATACAGCTAATGTCACGGCTTTGTTTAAGGAGCTTTTAATGCTTAGCATTTAAGATGCTAATGTGTGCTATTTCCAGCTAAAAGTTCAGATGTGTAACATTAAAATATTTGAAATTGAAGTGGATGAATGAATATATGAAATTGAATGCCTGAATCATGTCAGGGAGCCATATAAAACTCACTTTGAGACTACTTAATTGGGTCACTTGAAATGTATTCATTCAATGATGTTGAAGTTACATGAACCAATTATGTTCGTTTAACTTAACTGATTCATGTGAGACCGATGTACACAATTAAATCATGTCAATCCAACACACTTTTTTTCAGTGAAAAAAACATAAAAATAGATTTTTTCCCCTTTAATTCATAAGAAATTTAAAGGGGACCTATTATGCAAGATTCACTTTTATAAGGTGTTTGAACACAGATGTATGTCCACAGAGTGTGTAAACCCCCAGCCTAATGGTAAAAATCCGCTAATACTTTTTTTATAATCCCCATCAATCATCAATCTCTCATAATGCGTTGTTTCATATTTCAAACCCTGCCTATGACTGTTGATGATCTGCCCTTTTAGCATAGACACACCAGAGTGAGAAGCACAGAGACCGCCATTTCTGTTTACTCGCTGTATCAGCTAGCTAGAGTATTAACAATGTCTGCGCCAAAAAAACTTTACTAATGTTCTGTTGTTGGATGTACCAACAAGTCTCCATAGACTCTCGGCATCAGAGCCACTGAGGACACTGTGGTTGAATTTCATTTTTGAAGGAAATCAAAAATGAAGAATGTCGATAATGCACAAATAAATTGACGCATTACTGCTACACCAATGAGGGTCAGTGCAATGCTGGATTTGCAAAAAAGTCAATACCAAAGGTCAATACCAACGCTTCTAGCTCTAACTTCATATCCAGAACAAGTAAGGATGGCACTTCATATTTTGTGAATGTTTACAAATTTCCTTTCTGAGAACGTTGTATGGCTAATATGGCTAAAGTTGCCATAGTATCTGACTGTATTCACAGAGACTAGAGCTATGTCATTAGTTTTATTCCGAAAATGATCACCGTCTGCGTAATTCATAAACACACATTTATTATGCATTGTATAGTCAGGTGATGGTCTTTTTTACGTTCCCACACGAGCACCTATACAAATCCACAACAACTAACGCTACATAAATGTATTCACTAACCATTCAGAAACGTCCAGGTGCAGTCTAAAATTTGTAACCTCTTCATGAGTCTCTCCATCTGTGTCTGACTCCGGCTCAAACATGTGGCTGCACTCCACAATTGGTTATGTCTGACATTTTGGCTGAGTGAGATGCGCCTGTTTTGTTTTTGATGGAGTAAGCTCATGTAAAGGATCCACCCTCTTCTGGAATGGGGCGGAGAGCAGCAGCTCATTTGCATTTAAAGGGACACACAAAAATTGCACATTTTTTTCCTCACACCCAACTTGGGGCAAATTTGACAAGCTATAATAAATGATTTAGGCTAGGGGGGATTTTGAGCTGAAACTTCACAGACACATTCTGGGGAGTTTTATATTATATTACCAGAGTTTTATATTACATCTTGTGAAAGGGGGCATAATATGTCCCCTTCAAATGACTACAAACCAACATATGGTTTGGCTGATAAATGAATAAATAAATAAATATTATTATTATTATTATTATTGTTACTACATAAACTCAAAACAACAGAATCAGGATTTTAACATACAATTATCAAATAAAAAAATTTGTCAAAATAAAATAAATGTCTTTATTCTCATAAATTGTAATTGAGAATACAAAAGTAGATTTCCAAAGAACGGAAAATAGTCACACACGCCGTTAGTTTGAAAATAGAGCACAATAAACAAAGATGTGTTTGAACCGTCTTACTCCCTTGAGGGAGTTTAGCTCCCAAATAAACCTTTTCAGATTGTCGCAGACTATCAATTATGGTAATGACTTTCAAAGAAGAACGAGGCATGTGCGAGCGGTGAATGAGAACAGGAGTGCCTTTAAACACTGTTAGCCGGATAATGGCTGTAAGCGTATATGTTTACATGTCTGTAAGCATGCCTACATGTGCTTGATGCACATGTAAAGACGGAGGGGGTCTCAGTGTGTGCCCTTGCATACGAATGATGTCATTACCGTGTCATCCATTCAAAGTCAGGCGCATGTGGGACGTGGGAAGGAGGGTTAAGGGCCTTATTGAGACAGATCATTCACACACATTAGCATAGAGAAAGAGGAATTATTGAGTCCCTCTGAAAGCTTCATTAGCTCCTAACCAGACATTG
The DNA here is from genome assembly GCA_018749465.1 of Paracanthobrama guichenoti. Taxonomy (NCBI): domain Eukaryota; kingdom Metazoa; phylum Chordata; class Actinopteri; order Cypriniformes; family Gobionidae; genus Paracanthobrama; species Paracanthobrama guichenoti. The sequence goes on from CM031967.1 coordinate 10,035,774, forward strand.
CACTCTCCAAGCACATGTTCCCGTGCACTCTTTTCTGCTGTTCTCGGGTGTGTGACGGTCAGCCTCGGAGATGGAAATGACGATAAAGACGTCAACAGAAGCACAGACACCTTCAAAATGAAGGCCTTCCCATGAAGCACCACAAACGCATGAAAGCAGAATCGGGCCTTTACTCGTCTGAGGCGTAGCAAAGCTGCCCAAACCGCCATCCGCGTGCAGGAAGTGTCCTTTTCAAAGGTCATACTTCGTTACAGTCAGAAGAAATGTCAGCTAAAATTGGATTTGGAGAAGAGGCAATAAAGAAATAAATAATCAAATCACACATCAAACATGACGTGCAACCTAAATACAAAGGTTGAGATTATTATTAAAGATAGAAATAGACAATGTTTATGAGAGTACTTTCGGAAAAAAATCAACTTAGGTGATATTTACAGTGATAGCAGCAAATTAATTCCAATGTTAAATGGACATTGTTTATAACCAGTCTAAAGCAAGCTATTCAAAAATAGCTAAGATACTTAGCTACTGTACCAAATACTATGCAGAAAACTGAACTGAGCTACTTATTATTATTAGTAGTAGTAGTAGTAGTAGTTAGTGTTATAGTCGAGACCACCTAATCCGAGACCAAGTCGAGACCAAGACCAATGTGTATTGAGACCAAGACAAGACCAAGACCAAAGCAGGGCAAGACTGAGTCAAGACCAAGACCAGACCAATACTTAAATTCATAAAGATCCCCACTTTCTGCCTGAGAAATGACTTTATTTTTAATCAATAAACATAATTAGAATAAGACACTATATATAAAGCTGTTATACCAATCCAATTAAATAATTAACAACAAAATTCACCTTTGCACTGCAAAGGTGGTACTGAAGATGCCTCTGAAATGATAAATTACAAATGCATAAATAATGTTGAGAATAATGTTTTAATGTTTTATTTAATGTTTGTATAAAAGCAATATAATGTTTGCAGTCATGCTCAAATTTGTGAAAACCGCTCTCTTGCTCTTATATTGCTTAATTATATCACGTTATAATATAAAAATCCAGATCTCATACAAGAACTTTTTTGCAACAATATCTTGAATTTTGTGCGAAATTGCATTAATTTTGGTGTCATTTTTAACACAATCCCTCATTTCTGAACCGGCACAATAAATAAATCAAAGTAGAATAAGTTATTGACTGCATCTGAAGCAGTAGGCTTTACATCCAATCACATTCATGATGTTAATAAATCAATCAGACAATGCACCGGCAATTTATTAATATCCCAGCAGTTGTGGTCTTGACCGGTCTTGAAACAAAATCCCGAGTCCTCTAAGAGAGGTCTGAGACCGAGACAAGACCGAGTACAAATGTGGTCGAGGCCGAGACAAGATCAAGACCTTCAAAAAAAATGCACTCTAAAAAATGCTGGGTTTAAAACAACCCAAGCTGGGTTGAAAATGGACTAACCCAGCTATTGGGTTGTTTTAAGCAATCATTTAACCCAACCGCTGGGTTAAAACAACCCATTTACTGGGTTAAAACAACCCAATCGCTGGGTTAGTCCATTTGCAACCCAACTTGGGTTGTTTTTAACGAATCAGAGTTAACTTCTAAGTATTTTGATTATTTTAAAATAGTCTAGCAAAACCTCAAAAAAATTGTTGGTATATACAGTAAAATTACAATATGCAACTAGAATTAAACATCAATATAAATATATAAAATGTGTTGGTCCCTTAATGAGGAAAAAACCTTTTAAAATCATGCAAAATTATGTTTTTTTGTGTAAAAACGCAGACTTTTTTTTTGTGATGCGTAGGTTAGGATAGGGGGATAGAATACAGAGTGTACAGTATAAAAATCATTATGTTCATGGAAATTCCCCATAAAACATGTAAACCCAACGTGTGTGTGTGTGTGTGTGTGTGTGTGTGTGTGTGTGTGTGTGTGTGTGTGTGTGTGTGTGTGTGTGTGTGTGTGTGTGTGTGTGTGTGTGTGTGTTTCTCAATCTGACTCGGAGTAATTAATTCACAAATGAGACCGCAAATTGCTAGCTCTGATGCCAAGTAGGTAGCAGAAAATACCAGAGACATATCTTGCTTAAATGCTGTCTGTAAAATGTAAATGTACTGCTGTAGTAAGTCTAAAGCTACTCCGAGCCACTCAGAAACTTAGTCATACTTAGCCTTCAACCAAGTATGTTAATCTTTGATCAAATAACACCAGCCCAGACTAGGCTAAATGTGTATTACTTAACAATTAGCTATGCTACAATTTCATGACTTTTAGTGATGCTCCTGCTCAATTCCGCCTCTGACATATATTTACTTGATAATTAATTTCCTATTTCTTAGAAATCATGTGACCAAATGGAGCCAGAAAATAAGGAAATACAAGAATATATGTCCCACTGCACAAAACTCAGTAATTAAATTTTAAATCTCTGATTAACACCTCAATTAAATGAGAGCATCTTTGTGAAGCTGGAAAAGGGAGCAGACACAATGAAGAGCAGCAAAAAGCCACATTATTTTACATCGTTTTCCATACGCATATCGCTGTGGCACAGCTGTGTCTAATTAGCCTCCATATTCACGACAACCGTGTTGTCCGTGAACGGCCATGCTGTGGTTTTGGCATATACACACGTGGAGACGTATAAGCCTTACAATTAAGTGACAGAGAGCTGTGCTCTCAATGCCCGAAAGCATTTGGTGAGCTGCTCTGGGATGGCAGCACCTCATCAATAATACACGCCGAAGGAGTTACGGGGAAGGCAAGGGCTAAATGGCCATAAAACGGCAATTAGATACATAGCCTGCAGTCGCAGGTAAGGTAACTATGCATAAAGGGGTAACCGAGGGCCAGGGGCAGGCCCCGAGCTTCCCTCAGCCAGCCAGCGGACCATGGGAAAGGCTTTTCTACCTGTAAACAAGAGACAACAGGTGTCACTCCCTCAGGAGGAGTGTTATCTGCGGGACACCGCGTATGCTAGACAGACACCAGAACGGACTGGCAGCGCTGATGAGAAAACAACTTTTATATCAGACACCTGCAAGACAGTAATTGCTGCTGTGGAGTTCTTGGGAGAGCGTGATGTCTTTTGCGACCTCAAATAAACCTTGAAGATCATAAAAGGCAGATGTTCTAGCTCTACTATGTTTCACGTATTTTGTGCAGTCACAGGTCCAGTTTTGAAGGATAACTAGCATTTGGCTTCATATACAAGTTGCTTGGGAATGAGCCGCAGACATGCACATTCAAAGCCCACACCAAAGAGTCCTATCAAAAATAAATAAATTCATATGAATATTTCACCGGTTTCTCTGTGACTATTAGACCAATACACATTCATCAAATGTGTTTTCAAGGTCAGAGTTTCTTCTCCAAGGCAAGGCTGGCCTTCCTTCCCACACATGGATATTCGAATCCCCTCTGTCAGCAATGTATCGCTCCGTTTGTTTTGTTCAGACTCGTTTCTACGGCATCCTCCACGCTTGTCTGCTTTCTACAGCTGTCAGTTATTCATGGCTTTTTGCACTGTCCCAGATACTATAAGCCTGCTTTAAATGCTAATTCACCCAGCCTTAAACCTTGGCAATAAAAAATAAATTAAAAGATAAATAAATAAATAGCCTACATACAGTTAAATGGGGATACATGCATAGCGAAACACTCTTTAGGGATTTAGAGTTTTGAAATAATAGATTTTCGCTGCCTATCACAAATATAACAAAAAATGCTTTCTTATTATATACACTGCAGCATCATCACTTTTCTTACAGTATCTGAAACGATTTGGTCTCTGTAAATCCCTCCTTTATGAGAGCCTACTCTGCTCCGATTGGATAGATGGCCCAGTCTGTCATGATTGGTCAACCGCTTACTGCTGGAAAAACGAAACCCCCATTACTACATTATATTGGCAAAAGTTTTGGGATGCCTGCCTTTACATGCACATAAACTTTAATGACATCCCATTCTTAATCCGTAGGGTTTAATATGGAGTTAGCCCACTCTTTGCAGCTATAACAGCTTCAGCTCTTCTGGGATGGCTTTCCACAAGGTTTAGGAGTGTGTTTATGGGAATTTTTGACCATTCTTCTAGAAGCACATTTGTGAGGTCAGGCACTGATGTTGGACGAGAAGGCCTGGCTCGCAGTCTCCGCTTGAATTCATCCCAAAGGTTTCTATTGGGTTGAGGTCAGGCCAGTCAAGTTCCTCAACACTAAACTCACTCATCCATGTCTTAATGGACCTTGCTTTGTGCACTGGTGCACAGTCATGTTGGAACAGGAAGGGGCCATCCCCAAACTGTTCCCACAAAGTTGGGAGCATGAAATTGTCCAAAATGTCTTGGTATGCTGAAGCATTAAGAGTTCCTTTCACTGGAACCAAGGGTCCAAGCCCAACCCCTGAAAAACAACCCCACACCATAACCCCCCTTTTACACTTTACACTTGGCGCAATGCAGTCAGGCAAGTACTGTTCTCCTGGACATGCCAAACCCAAACTTGTCCATCGGATTGCCAGACAGAGAAGTGTGATTCGTCACTTCAGAGAACACGTCTCCACTGCTCTAGAGTCTAGTAGCGGTATGCTTTACACCACTGCATCCACCGCTTTGCATTGCACTTGGTGATCTAAGGCTTGGATGCAGCTGCTCGGCCATGGAAACCCATTCCATGAAGCTCTCTACACACTGTTCTTGAGCTAATCTGAAGGCCACACAAAGTTTGGAGGTCTGTAGCTATTGACTCTGCAGAAAGTTTGCAACTTCTGTGCACTGTGCACCTTAACATGCGCTGACCCCGCACTGTGATTTTACGTGGCCTACCACTTCGTGGCTAAGTTGCTGTTGTTCCAATTTGTTATACTACCACTAACAGTTGACCATGGAATATTTAGTAGTGAGGAAATTTCAAGAATGGTCTTATTGCACAGGTGGCAACCTATCACGGTACCGCGCTTGAATTTACTGAGCTCCTGAGAGCGACCCATTCTTTCACAAATGTTTGTAGAAGCGTCTGCATGCCTAGGTGCTTGATTTTATAGACCTTTGGCCATGGAAGTGATTGGAACACTTGGAATAAATGATTTGGAGGGGTGTCCCAATACTTTTGGCAATATAATGTATATCTGAATCTCTACTCAGGAGGTTTCCTCAGCACTATACATAGTGATTTGAACAGTAACGATGGCATAGGTTTTACCATATCAATCTGAGCCAGAGTTTTCATCCTTTGGAAGTGAATGCAAAGTGATTTTGCTTCTGCAACACAAAAAAAAAAAACCAAAACCAAACTCTTCCAGGCCTCAGCTACAACCAGGTCAAAGTAAACTTTGTTCATGGGCAGCCAATGAACTCCATTTTTCTTTGCACCTTGATCTTTGAAACTTGCAGACTTTTTACATTCACAAACAGCTCCTATATTACACACTAAATGAAAGGTTATGTCCAAAAATCATAAGAGGGCACTTTAAAAAGGTACCAAAGGGATGTTGTTGTTACACAAATGGCCATTGTATTGTGCTAATCATCAGTCAAACTCAAAAAGGCAAGATGAGTTTAGCAGTTGTATCAGTTCATATTAAAGCTGAATAAATTGGTCAATAATATTAGCCATAACATGCAATACACTACAATGGATACAGGTTTTATATAGAACCCACATCATGTGGGCTATTCTCATGAGACAGCTAGCCTACCACCATAGGGTCATTACCGCTGCAGTCACATCCATGATACATCGCAAATCCCTTCCCACAATGCCGCAGAGGCCTGAAGGTGCCTGTGACACCACTGTCCTTACCATGGCCTTCAAGGACTAAGGAAAAGGACAGTAGGCAGTGGGACACAAAAGAAAAATTTTCTTCTCCACTCAGTAGGGAGCAATTAATCAATCCAAATAAGTATTAGCGCCCCCAGAGACGGCCTATGATACTACACCTTGCTGTCACAGTAACAGATACAAGAAGGAAAACAGAAAAGTGTATGTAAAAGTATATACTCGTGCTGAGCGGTGGCCCTGGGTCTGTGCGCTAATTGTCTCTTTAATAATCTCTGACCAGCCCTTGTCTCAGATTCGCAGTTCACAGTGAAAGATTTATCACTTTTCAGGAATAATCCATTCAGGGCGTTTCTAGTGCAAGGAGTGTGAGATTGTGAATACTCCTTTGGGTCCTGGGCCAGAGGCATCAATTAGTGTTGTCAGTGCTCAGAGCTGTGAAACAGTGGGTTATGGTTTACTATGGTGTTTTTGACATCTGAAATTTATAATTAGGGGATAATTGGTGCTACAGGAACCAAAAAAAAAGGAAAACAGTTGCTCACATGAGACATAACCCGACAGAATATGAGCACTGCAGTGAAAATTAATGTGTGGACGTATCACACACACAGACCCCCAAAGATGTTCTCATAATGAACAGTTAGCATGAATAAGCCAGCGCTTAGCCACAGGCTAACAGTTTTGTGTGTGTGTGTGCGCGCTTGTCAGAAGAGAAACCCATGAAGAAGCAGCAGCACCGTGTTTCTCTTGCCCTTCTCGGTTGGTCCATTGGGAACAGTTGGCAGCTCAGAACATTCTATATGAAAACACTGATCTGGAAAAAAACGAGGATTACAGTAAATATATATCACCAGCAGCAAAAATTGTTTGTGCCGAGAGGCTGGATAAACACAAAAATATACCGTTTAAAGGGATAGTTCACCCAAAATGTAAAAAGTTTTTATTTATTATACATGGCAGCATAAATTCTAAATTGAAGCTTTGTGGTTTTTAGTCTATGACTTTATATACATAACCAGACAAACGTTTGGACACACTTGACTTAATATATATTTTGAGATTAAAAACCTTTTGATTTTAAAAACCTCAATTGGGACTGTTTCAGACCAGTCTGGTAGGCGTGACTCGCCATAGACATAAACAGAGAGAAGTAACTCCGGCTGCAATGTTCTTCCGCAAGACACATGCAGTTCAGTTTATTAACCGCTAAAACGGCAAAAGTTACGGACTGCAGCTTTAAACTTAAACTGGGCTGGGATTTTTATTTCCCAGCATGCTTTGCCATGACACTCAAAAGGGACAGTAAATGCTAAAAAATGTTGTTGTTGTTGTTTGTTTTTTGTGCATGATTAATGCTAAGGTGGATATTTATTAGTGTTTAATGTTTTGCTATGTTAGTTTAAGAGTTTCTGTTATTTTGGGGGTTACCATCATGATGATGAGTGGAGCATGAGTTTAGTTTGAGAACAGATATACATATAAGCTTTTTTTGCTTATAGCTTTTATTGTTTCCAGCTAAGTTTCCACTACTAAAACTATTCAAGTTGATCCTTTTAATTTAAATGGATGAATTAGCTTACTCAAATATGTAAAGTTAAGAGCAATTAAAATGTAATTAAAATGTATGAGTACAAAATCAAAATCTGCAAGGTCTGCTTACTTAAAGTTTCTAAACTTTTTTTCTTTTTCTTTTATGTAACCATTACGTACATTTTTTTGGTCAAATTATTCGGGTTTACAGTGTATGTATGTATGTATGTATGTATGTATGTATGTATGTATTTATTTGTCATTACATTGTGGTCATTACATAACCATAGTTCTATTTAATGACTCAGCTAATATTTTAAAATAAAAAAATAAAAATAAAAATGAAAATAGTTAAGATATTCTATACTGTAGCTATAACCATGCATATTTCAGTGTATTTAAGTGGAAAAATACCTCCACTAAAATATCAGCTTTCTGTTCTGGGAAAATGGACCAAATGTATTGCTGACTCATCCTGGATGCAGGGGCGTAATGCACATTTTTGTCTAATCAAATACTCAAATGTCTCCTCCAGCCTTACCACCTACAAACAACTAGCAATAACAAGTAGAAAGTCATGATATTCCAGGCTATGACATACAGACCCTAGTGAAAAATAAATATACCAAAATGTATTTGAAATACTTTATAAATAATTTATGCTAAATATACTACAAATATAATTTTTCCTGTCATTGTCAAAAATCTGTTTGCTTATAGCAGTAGCTACTTGTAACAGTATGAAAGAACAGGGTTATTGCATGTAATTATGCATAATTTATAGTTATTACTACAGTAACTACGTTGACAATGTAACAGTGACAATGTAAAATAAAGCGTTACCCAAATAAGTTCTAATTTAACCTTAAATTCTCAATGTAAGGAAGCAGTGACAGACCTTTTCATCCGTATTGTGATGTATATCCAAGTGAAAAAAAACGTTGTGTTGATTGAAAGTAGGCAGATCTTAATGCGAGTTTGCAGTCGATTAATAAAGGGATGGGCTTTATGCAAACAGTATCATCTGAGGAGTACAACATACAGTATGTCACTAAAGTTTATTGATTTACCACAAGATCAATGTGTTTTTGATTAAGAATTATGAGGTCAAAAAACACATGCGTGGATAAATTATTCACAAGATCAGTAATATGCCTTTAGAAAATGGATATAGGGGGAATCTCGATTTGATGTTAACTTTAATTTACGGTTAGTGAATCACAGCAGTGTGTCCTAAAATTTGCCAAAAATTTAAGTGCGGTTGGATCACAGGGTCTTGTTTACAGGCCAGATTTGGCCCGTTCAGTATCTCTATTCTTCTCTTCCCATTTGTGTGTCTGCACATTTGTTTTGGTAGTGAAATGGGCTTTTGAGCTACATAAGCTTAAGTGAAGCACAGTCACATACAGCCTGGCTCCCACTCGCTCATATCTCTCAAAACAATGAGCTGTCTGGCCTGGCAATGCCCCAGACAATGGACATTTGGGTCAGGGGAAATACAGTCTTCCAATGTGGCCAATGCGAGGCCAGTGGAGCCATCCACTACCACAGCTGGAAGCTGGTAGAATAGCACATCTCCATTGCTTCCTTCTCCTCCAGTGCCATGCTATCTCTGCTAGCAGACCCGAAAGGTATTGTAGGACGATGAGGTCCACTCCAAGTGTCTCTCAGGAGCACACTAGATGTTATTGGCTTGTTCTGAAGGTATCAGATAAAAAGATTGATGGAGCGCTCGAGAATCTGCGAGATACTAAACTGCAGGGTGAGGTTTGTGGCTGAATGCCCACAATCAACATTCACAGGGAACCAATCAAAGATTGGTATCCAAGCGAACAAAGTAAACAAACGTGCTTCTTTCTCGTACAAAGCCCCCATGTTTTTTTGTTTGTTTTTAAATCCCTGTTTCCATGGCATGGGCCACCACAATCAGAGTGGCAGGAGATGAGATGCATTTAATTAGGACTTAATGAGATGACAGAGAAGGGATATGAGTCAGTTGAGGGGAACAACACGGTGGCTTCACACTCCTCAGGTGACTGACAGGCTTGCGGCAAACACGGGCAGAGAGGGCAGTCATGCCTAACCACAACGCTCTCGAATCGCAGTCATTAATAAACAAGGATGCAAATCACAGCCACCTCGCAGGAGTGGCTCCGCCTCGGGGCATTTCCTGATAAATACAGTGTTGCTAGGAGAGGTTACACGTGTGCCCTGTCAATCAATATTGTGAGTAACGATATAAAGGCTAATGTTAGCATAGCGCGGGCAAAAATGTGCAGATGTAAATGCAAACTCAGTCACCTAATGCATCCTAATTCAGTATATAATTGCGGTATGATTTGTAAAGTGCAAAGCAGGTCATGTATGCAGGCGAACGCAAGTATAATTAGCTATTAATTGGTACTTCCTGTTTATACAGACAGGAGAACTGAAACACTAAAGGAACATTTCATGTTAAGTTTAATCAACAGCATTTGTGGCATGAATGTTGATTACCAGAAAAAAAAACTCTGGGTTACAATGAGGCACTTACAATGGAAGTGAATGGGGCAAATAGTATAATAGTTTCCATTTCAATAGTATAACCACAAAACTTGATTTTGTTTTTTTTTTTTTTTTTTACTCTTCAAATTAATGTAGAAACAATTTAAAGAGAGCATATTTTAAATATGTGTTGTAATGGCATCGTTTTATGAATGAAGGCCAGTATCACTGATACTAATGTCTCTATGAAACATTAATGACATTACATTACAGTATAAATGAAAGCTACCAATTTCAACATTTATTAGGCTTTAAAAAACAACTTTTAATTTAAGTGAACTTAAAACAATCTTTACATAAACCAATTAAAATAAATGTTATATTTACCTGTGGCCTTCCCTGTTAGACATATACAGAAATGTAATAGTTATCAAACACCTTTCTTACCTGCATAAATAATAAATTAAATATAGATTAATCATCATTAAAGCTACACTTTTCTCTGTTCCCTTTGTTCTTTGATGAACATTAATGACAGACATCATTAGTGCTGCTGTGACTTTAAGAACATGACGCGGATCTGACGTTCATTTAAGACATTATTTAACTCATTTAAGATGTTACTTAACTCATTTAAGATGTTATTTAACTTATTTAAAGACGTTACTTAACTCATTTAAGACATTATTTAACTCATGTAAGACTCCTATTATGAGAATACTCGACAAAACTGCCATTTTGGCAACATTCTCTGTGTTGTTGTTATTGTTTGTTCAAGAGCGAAAGAGAACTCGGTGTGTGCACGAGACTGGCGGAAATCTGTCTGTGTGTCGAGTGTGTGTGTGTGTGTGTGTGTGTGTGTGTGTGTGTGTGTGTGTACGTGTTTTTGTGACATATCAGGACACAAATGTGTATAATGACATGGGTATGACATAGGTATTACAAGGAGAGGGTGACTTATGAGGACATTACCCATGTCCCCATTTTTCAAAAGGCTTATAAATCATACAGAATGAGTTTTAAGTAAAAAGTAAAAATGTGCAGTTTCCTGTGATGGGCAGGTTTAGGGGTAGGGGTAGTGTAGGCCGATGGAATGTCCCCACCATTCAACAAAAACAAACGCGCGCGTGCGTGCGTGTGTGTGTCGACTCCCTGATCAGGGCCCTGACTACTGAACTAGAGATCTGATTGAGCCGCAGCCACACAGACAGGACACTGACATACAACGCATTCTCTTCTGTCTTTCTCTGTGTGTGTGTGTGTGTGTGTGTGTGTGTGTGTGTGTGTGTGTGGTGAATCAGTATATGGTGTAACGTACATGAATGTGGCCGACTCCCTGATCAGTGTCTGACTACTGAAATAGAGATCTGATTGAGCCGCAGCCACACAGACAGGACACTGACATACGGCGCGTTCTCTTCTGTCTTTCTCTGTGTCTGTGTGTGTGTGTGTGTGTGTGTGTGTGTGTGTGTGTGTGTGTGTGTGTGTGTGTGTGTGTGTGTGTGTGTGTGTGTGTGTGTGTGTGTGTGTGTGTGTGTGTGTGTGTGTGTGTGTGTGTGTGGTGAATCAGTATATGGTGTAACGTACATGAATGTGGCCGACTCCCTGATCAGTGTCTGACTACTGAAATAGAGATCTGATTGAGCCGCAGCAACACAGACAGGACACAATGTCTTTATACAATGTAACGCTAGGCAAAAATGGATATAAAAACATTAATTGCGTTAAAAAATTTGAATGCGTTAAACTGAAAAAATGAATCGCCTGCGTTAACGTGATAATTTGCACAGCACTAATATATAGGCTATATTGTAATGCCGTTCAAAAGTTTGGGATTGGTATGTTTTTTAATGTTTAAAAAGAAGTCGCTTATGCTTGCCAAGGCTGCAATTGTTTGATTAAAAATACAAAACAAACAGTAATGTTGTGAAATATTATTACAATTTGCAATAACTGTTTTTTATTTCAATATATTTTAAAATGTAATTTATTGCTGTGATGCAAAGATGAATTTTCAGCATCACTACTATCAGTGTCATATGATCCTTCAGAAATCATTCTAATATGCTGATTTGCTGCTCAATAAACATTTCTGATTATTATCAATTTTAAAATAAAATATTTGAAATATTTGTATTAGAAATAGAATATTTTGTAACATGTCCTTTTGTAATTCTAGCTGAATAAAAGTATTAATTTCCTTAATTTTTGTCCAAAAAAATTTTTTTACTGAACCCAAACTTTTGAACAACATTGTATCATAAAACGTTGGGAACCACTGTTTTAAAGGATAGTTTAAGTCAATGGGGTCCAAAACAACGCTGCTGACTTTCACCGTATGGACAAAAACTATGAAAATAAAAATGTGTTGAGTTGTATTGCACAAACAAAAAGAAAGTCATACAGGTTTGGAACGACATGAGGTTGAGTAAATAATGACAATTTTCATGTGTGGGAGAATTATCCCTTTAAAAATCAGAAGATACACTGGATGTTACAGGGAGACTAAAGCGGTCTTCTGAAAAATGAGCTTTACTTAATAAGAGACGCAAGCATGTGTAGCACAGAAGTCCGAAAAATAATGAGTTGACTGAAGCAGAGACCACTTCTCACGGTAAAGGTGAGAGAGGTGCGCTTTAAGAAGATTTATAAAGAATCTAAGTGAACACCTGAGGAAAAGACAAAAAAGGATGGGGAGTCAGACAAAAGAGGGAAATTTCATTTGCAGACTGACCGTGACATTAGTATGGAAGGAATATATACATTATGTAATCTGCCTGTCCAGGAGATGGGCGGCACCCACTTGCCCGTCCAATCAGAGCTCTGGTACATTCTCACAACATTTCAGGTGACCTTCCAGCTGCTGTGCAGAGCAAACCAGTCACTGAAGGTCAAGGAAGCCCCAAAACATGCTTGCGAATTTCAGAAACAAGGACAGAAAAACCCTGTGAGCATGTTCATCCCCTCTAAAATCATGGCTATTACCCGAAAGGAGAGCTTTAAAGTCTAAGTGAAGCAAATGTGGGCTGATTGATTATTTTAAAGCACTTTCAGGGACTCTGCCTCTATGACCTCCAGTCTGTCTGCCTTTTGATCCTTTCTCAACATCCTATTTGCGAAGAAAGGGAGCAAAAGCAGAAAAATCAAACACTCAGGCACTTACTGACAGCCGTAGACTGTGTGCACGAGGCTGGTGTAAGTGGTATAATCTTGATTGAAAGATCCAATCCACAGAAGGCACAACAGGGCCCCACTTACAGGCTGTGTTCTATTCTAGTGCCACACAATTGTTGGTAATTACTTAAACAAGCCGCATTATTCAGAGTAAGAATAGTCCATAAGAGTGCCATTTCATGCACAATAACGACAGATTACAACTCTTTGTTCCACCTTCTTCAGTCACCGCCAACCAAAAGGGAACTACACAAACAGCAATAAATGTAATAGTTTTTAAGTGTTTCCTCATTTTGCTGATGCTTTTTTATTTTCTCAAATCAATAAGTTAGTGAGTATTCTGGGATCTATCTATCAATCAATCATACAGTATACAGTATGTATTGCACACTATGTAGTAGTGTTGTAGTCAAGACCACCTAATCCGAGACCAAGTCAGGACCAAGACCAATGTGTGTTGAGACCAAGACAAGACCAAAACCAAGGAAGGGCGAGACCAAGTCGAGACCAGCACTCCTTAAATTCATAAAGATCCACATTACCTGAGAAATGACTTATTTTAAATCAATAAATATAATTAGAATAAGACACTATATAGAGATGTTACCAATCAATTGAAATAACCCAATTACATTAATGATGTTAATAAATAAATCAGACAATGCACTGGTAATTTATTAATATCCCAGCAGTTGTGATCTTGACTGGTCTTGAAACAAAATCCCGAGTCCTCTAAGAGAGGTCTGAGACTGAGACAAGACCGAGTACAAATATGGTTGAGGCCGAGACAAGACCAAGACCTTCAAAAAATGGTCTTAAGACCGGTCTCAAGACCAAGGCCGGTCTCGAGTACTACAACACTACTATGTAGTATTCTAGTATATAGAATACTAGAATACTACATAGTAGTGTTGTAGTACTCAAGACTGGCCTTGGCCTCATGTTTAATTCATTGAGTGCCGTTGAGTACAGATTTCCATTACAGTTGAGCTCTTTTGTACAGGTGGTTTGGACTACATTTGATTTCTGTTATATGAAATTCTAATTATTCTGAATCTGAGATGCCAGGAGTTTATTATTACACCCAAAAACAGAACAGTTATAATGTTTAAATAGATGAGACATTTTATGACTAGCTGCTCTAGTCTACTTTTGCCATGATGTTAGAACTGGTACACCATTGTCGCTTGCGAAAACAAAATGGCGGCGCCGTGGGTGGAAACTAAGGGCCGGTAAGATCCCCTTCCTACGTCACTAGGGTAGCGAAATCTGAGCGGCTAATTTTTTCACATGCTTGCAGAGAAAGGCTTACCAAAACAAAAGTACTGGGTTGTCCTTGCACCGGGGACCAGATTATAGCACTTAAATATGTCCCCTTTAATATTCTGTATGTTTGAAGGTAGGATTATTCATTAAGCTGTATCAGGAAGGTCAAATGTCCTGATGATCCATTCACACGTGTTCCTCTGAGACTGGGTTTTATGTGACATATGTCATCCAGGCAGGTGGCTTGAACTAGTGCAAAATAACAACTCCAACTGGAGGTGTCACTATCACTTCCATGACCTCCCTTCATCCTCACACCCTTGATTGACTGCATGTAACATGAACCCTCAGCGTGATGTGTCAGGATGGCAAAGCCCACACCACATGTAATTCACAGCATTGGTTCATGACCAAGCATCGTGTCGGGCTCAGTGATGAAACAGCTGCTGACATGAGTAAACGGGTTGTACAGGAACTACACAAGATGGTCATGCCTGCAGCTTTCACAGCTGATGCCGACATGAAGGACTCTTTCTTTTGCCAACATCAAATACAATGGAGAGGTCGTCCTCACTCTAGGCAGCATGAAGATTTTTGTCTAAAAGCCTATTTTCAAAAGGAAGTCCTCTCATCTTGTCCCAAATGTGCTTGAGTTTTATTTAGTTACTTTTATACACACTCAACCCCAAAAAAAAAAAAATAGCTCATTAGACAAACTCAATTTAATTGAGGGCAGGATTTCCATCCAATAAATATGTGCAGCCCCAACTCAAAACGAATCCATGCAATGTAATTGAGTTGGTCCAACTCAAATTTATCAAATACAGTTTAAATGAAATTGATACATTTGTAAAATGACTTTGTATGCTTGTCAAACTTAAATTAAAACATGTCATTGAAAGATCAATTATAAGTAGTTTCATTCATCATTATACACAATGTATATAATGAACAAATAAGAAAAGAGTGGTGTCACTCCTGACATTAGCACAGATCACTGAGTGCCCACAGCCTAAACACAGGTGCCACTCTTCAGCATAATGGTAACCACAAAATTCAAAAACATTACAGAAACTACTCAAACACATCAGTTAAACATTAAACACTAACATAATTAAACACTAACATTAACAACATCTTTCCTTTTCTAAAAAAACAAACATAAAATAACACTTTATTCCTTAAATTTACTCTCCTAATGCAGTCCCTTGCAATGCATGCTGGGAATTCCAGATCCACTGCCCAGTTAGTTGTGTCAACAAAAAGGATTCATGTAGGTTTAACACAAATGAATTAAGTAAACTTCAGGGTTGACCGAACACAATTAAATTAAGTTGTGACAAAATGTGTTCCTTTAGCTCATTTTAATTAATTAAACTGAACAAGAGGCAAATAAATAAAATTGAGTGCATATGCAGTTATATGTAAATTATAATTTCATATAAACTTACATATATAAAAGTACATACACACACGCACACACTCTGCCTTCTACTCACAATGACCCTCATCACACAAACCTACATTTACACCTTTATTTTTCTATAATCGCTTATTTATCTCACAGCGAGATGAATTTATCATGGGAATTTGATAAACGATCTGTCACAACAAAATGTCTACTTGTGCAAGCAGCCATTTACTGGCCTACGGTCCGCCCACTCTATTAAAAGCAGGATTTTCAAAGCTGTTCAGTTCACAGCTGATTAAGGTCATTAAATAGGTGGGCTGGTTTACAGACATGCCATGGAAAGCATTTAGGTAGAACAACATCTCTTACTGAGCGACGAATGTTCAGTGAAGATGCAAACCTCTCTCATTAACGGCTCTGTATATTCATGGGGGTTCTCGGTTAGATTGTGCTGTTCCGAACCCCCCTGAACGTGAGGAATTTTAATGGCTATACTACCTCTGATGGCACGAGGCAGTAACATGCTGCCAACTGGCCCCCTTGGCTTTTTGTAGCTGCTTTACGATTGCAACCGAGGCAACAGGCCAGAAGGAAAAAAGCAGCAGGTCCGAGTACGCATTGGATGAGGAAGGGGCCATCTTGAACTGTTTCCGAGCTGAGACATCCTGAGCTGTAGGCACAGATGGTAGCTTGAAACTGGCATGTGTGACGGTTTGAAGGCGCAGTGCCAGAAACAACATCGGGGAAATCCATTTGTAGCACACCTTCACCACTGACGGGACCAGGGAACTGGAAGATTTGGCTCCGTCTTCCTCAAGCAGAGGTGAACCTGGCTTAAATCATGGAACGCGTTACACAGTACCACTCTCTGGAGGACTTATGAAATATGATGATCCCTTTGCAAGGGGCATGGGATCTACTAAAAATATAAGGTAATATTTCATGAATAAAGACCCATATGTATAATGTGAATGAATGAATAAATGAATAGTAAACATTACATTTAAGTATTTCAATATTATGGATGGATGGATGGATAATTAAATGTATAAAATGTATAACTATTATAAATTAAAATTAAGTATATTTATTTATTTATACACTTTTACATTATTCACCTATAATACTTTTCAAACATGGTATTTTTCCTCACACAGTATAAATGTATAAAGTATAAACCTCAGCTTTCCCTGTTTAAATGACATTGTGCTCTTGGATGTTGGTATGTTGGATGTTGGTAACTGTAATCAGCAAGACCGACCATACTTTTTGAGTACATTTCTTTTGCTGGTGAACAATATGTCTACAGCTAGACCAGCTTGAACCAGCATGGGACTAAGTTGTTTTTTTCAGTAGGGTAATGACTTATTAGTGGGCCTAACTGGGACACTTCAGATTGGTGAAGACATTTTCTCAGACTAGCACTGCAAGCTATCTTCTCCGTACAGTGTATTGTAATGAACTGTGAGATGGACGCTTCCTCCAAGCTTGTTCGGCCTGGCAGCTTTTGACAGAACCCAAAGGGATGTCTTTCTGCACGCCAAGCACAAGAGCACACAGCCCTGACCTAATACTCCAATTTCCCCCACCCTTTTCCCCCCGCTCTTTTCTTTTTTTCAACCCAAACATGTTTTGTAAGATAAGCCTCCTTAACCACAGCAGATTCTGCATGCTTTTTGTCTGTGTGAAAACGGATTAGAAGAGGAAAGCAGAGCGGGAAAAGCCATAAAAAGTGAGGGAACGAACAACTGACTTTTCTTTTTTTTTTTTTTTTTTTTGCAGAGTTCTTTCAGAGATTTGAGCCCGATGATGTGCGCAATGGGTTTCAACCGAGGGAACGGTCTCGAGGTTTGTCGAGCCTACAAGAGAGGACAGCGGACTCCAGTGCCAAAGTTCTCCGGTCTTTCATGCCATTACATAATAAAAGTGTCGTAGTCCTTTCTTCAACTTCCTGTGGGTTTTAATTAGATCATTAGCAGAACAGATTTAATTATAGCACGGGCAAGTGCACGGCGCATTAGAGGTACACCTGGCAAACTTGGTCCATCATCAAAATACTGGGCGCAGAGGAGCCCGGGCTTTCCAATGGTTGGCAGCAAGTTGGGATGCAGTGGCCTTCTGGGAATGCGGAATCATAATGAAGTATTATATTCATACCATGCTAGGAGCTAAACATTTTCCTGAGAGCAGTAAACCAGCAGGGATGCTAATCTTAGACCTGACTGGCCTACTTGAATTGGCTGGATTTGACTTGAACCGTCAAGAACCGCATTATTGTGCTTTTACATTATTTTTGGACTTTTGACACTTATTCTGTGGGCACAGTAGAGAAATGACAGAAAATAATGTGGGGAAAGGGGACAAATAGGACTGACATAACCCACGTTCAAACTTGCAATTAACAACACAGCTGCAGTTTCGACAAAATATCGGATGTCTTACGAAACATTTCCCTAGCTAAAATATGAAGGCATAGATACCCATTTGTACTGTGTGAGAAAATAGTAAGTATAATATTGGACATGTATTTACACTAAAGGTGTCAAATTATTAAAACATATTTGTGCAATAATATGTTAATAACACAGCGCGTGAAAGTGTCTGAATGAATTTTTATTTGACTGTATATACTGTATTATATAAATAAATAAATGGGTCAATGTTGCTGTCAAGTTGCTTAAAAATTTAGAGCAATGTTTGGATGGCTTAATTACAGTTGTTTCTGGATATTAATAAATGAATGATCTTGCAAATTATCATAATAATTATTTATTTAATTATACGTTATGCTATACAATTTTATTAAAATTATAAAATAGTAATTTGCAGTATTCTTTTATTAACAATTATGTGATTATTTATTTTCATTAGTATTATTAATTATTATTAATTATAATATTAATTATGACATAAAGACTATTTAGTCCAATGCAATTCTGGACAATATGAAAGTCATCTTTTTGATTGAGATTTTAAATATATAATTCCATGCTTTACAAACATTTCTTTCTTTAAATCCACACAGTATAAATATGTCTTTATGCCTTCATATTTTAGGAAGGAGGTTCCTTAAGCAAGGAACACACCTAGCCGATGCCGACTAAGTAGTGGCGACAAAAGCAGACTGTGGAGTCGCTCACGTCGGCAGCGCCTGGGTCCAAAGTTGCCCTGAAAGACCAAGCCAACCAACTCGCAATTAGATGGCCAAGTAGCATGCCCATTCTGCGCCTGCATAAGAGGAAATAGCTTTCCGTACCAGCTGGTGGCAGTAGTCTGTTTTCATTATTCAAAGAGGGAAACCGGAAGAGCTACAGGGATATAAACAAAGCAGCTCAGAATCCTGCTCACCACAGACGGTCACTTCTGTTTTTTGTTTTTTTTTCTGGTGCACTGGTTTGCTAGCTGAACAGCCAATCAGAATGATCAGATGGCCCGAATGACCGACGAGTGCCGATGCCGATTCAACATGTCGAATCGGCCAAAAAAGAGCCGACGAGGACCAACTTCAGCCGACGGAACACACCGAGAAATCTTAGTTGGTAGATGCACGAAAACTGCCCGACAGCCGACCGTCGGCTTGGTGTGTTCCGGGCTTAACAAAGAGAACATCATGGTTGGCAGTTTTGGCATCAAAAATCCTGAAAACCACTGCTTTATAGAGCTTAAATGCTATAATATGCATTTACTTTGGGAAAACAATGGTTATCTTGGTTCAAAAACAGCAATACACTTTATTTTGATGGTTCGCTTTAGACATTCTACTAGCTATAAGAAACTTTGCAACTACATGTGAATTAGCAGTCATTAGAGTATTAGTAGACCATCTGAATAATATCTGCTAACACTTTATTTTGATGGTCACCCAAAACACATTCACTTGACTATGAGTAACTTTGCAACTACATGTAGTTGACATGTAGCTACAAAGTTACTTATAGTTAGTATAATGTCTAAAATGGACCATCGAAATAAAGTATAACCCAATAATGCTCACACATAAATCCAAAATTCCCTATCATGCTTTCGTCAGGCAGGCGTGCTGGCATATTAGTTTTGCTCTGATATTTTTCATTAACTTTGCAGGCTGTCGTAGTCTATTTACCAAATGAATACACACCCGGTTTACAATGAAGATGCAAATGGAGGAGAGGAGTGTTTGACTTTCCGCCCTGGCACAAAACAAATGTGAATTGTGCATTCCGAACATGGCAGACAGAGAGGAACAAACAAACTCACGCAAACAATGATATTTGCGTTCGCAGTGCTGTCAGATCTACTGTCATGTGGTAGTGTTTGTATGCTTTTGCGTCTCACAATTCTCTCCATCACTGTACTCCTAACTTCATTTTCTCTTACTCCATCATATTTTCTTTGCATCATTTATTCCAAACCACTGTAAAATGCTAAACTATCTCCCTCCGCATTTCTATTACTGTTGATTTTTATACCTTGTGCTTACCGACGGCTTATGTGGATGCCAAAAAAATGGCCTGTAAAAAGAAAGAATGCGCTGACATTCCCCTGGATTGGTTTGCAGGAGGTAACAGCTCAGCGGCCGCAACAGAGGTATTGATCCGTACAGTGTCAGCAGGGTTGGCGTGACCTCCCAGGGGAGAGCACAGGCTGTGCCCGGCGCATCTGAGCATCACAGCCCATTAGCCCAGCTGATATAGGGAGCACCGCTCTACCGGAAAAGGAATGTAACAGGGCCAGTCCCTACAGTGGTTTTTCAGTCCAGTGGAAGACTGAGATATGCATACCTACATTCATTCACATACAAACACTCACTGAATTAGAAATTAGGGGCCAAGCACCGAAGGTGCGAAGCACCTATTGAAATCATTAGTGTTCTTATTATTAGGGGCCAAGCACCGAAGGTGTGGAGGCACCTACTGAACTCGTTAGATTTCTTATTATTATTCCACCATGGGAGTCTATGGCAGCCCGTAGAACCGCTTGCAGGAAAGTTATGAAATTTGGCACACTGATAGAGGTCAGTACCAATAGTAACCACACCAAATTTGGAGTCTCCAAATTACACATAAAAAAAAAAAGGGTAGGATTGTGCCTCTTGGTGGTGCTACAATAGAACAAAACATGAAATTCCCATAGACTACAATGCATTTTTCAGCCTTTTTGCCTAAAATCATCTTAAATGTGTTTAATTGCTCATTGCTGCAGTTGATCTGACACTCCCAGCCATTTTGGCATGTCATGTCTTCTTCTTTGCGCTTGGCCCCAATAAATGGCTGCTTGCGGCTATATTTATTATTATTCTGTCTGGGAGTATGCCATAGAACCGCTTGCAGGAAAGTTGTGAAATTTGGCACACTCATAAAGGACAGTCTGATCTGTCACCATAACAAATTTGAAGTCTCTAACTCAATCCCTCTAGTTTATATGTAGTAATAATGTTTGAACCATAAGGGTTAGAAACAAGATAATTTTGACCTCTGATTCCTTGGCTCATGGCGATTTGAATGCACCCTATGACATCATTTCCCATCATGAAAATTTTCCCGCCTTTTAGAATTTTCCACAAAAACTACTTTTTCGAACTCCTCCAAGGCTGTTGCTCGAATTTTCACGAAAATTTAACCAGATCATCTTCAGATTATGCTGACAAAATATTAGATTCAAGATGATTAGTCAAACTGTTCTCGAATAACGTGCAAATGAATTCGACAAAGTGCCCACAAAAATGAAAGTCAGGCTATATCTCCGCAAGGCTTTAGCATATTCTAAACAAACTTGCCGTGTTATGCCAACCATGACCTGAGGCTGCCTGCAGCATTTCAGTGCAGTGCCACCTAGTGGTCCATTTAATTATAACTTCAGAATGCTTTAGCCAAAAATCACAAAACTGGTAGCTTTAGATTTGGGGCATCACACTGAGCCAATACCCAGTTTTCCCATATCAACCATTTTGGGTGTCGGCCATTTAGAATTTTGTCTACATTTTATGAACACATTGGCGTATCATTACGAAACTCAGCTATCATTACGAAACTACTCAAAAAGCCACCATGTGGACAAAAGTTATAATGAATTTTTCAAAAATGCTAATAACTGTTTATTAAATTAGACTATTATCATAAAACTGGTTAATAGATTCCTTAGGTCATGTCAAGAACATAGATCCCAATTTTACCATATCTGGCCAAACTTCCTGTTCGCCATTTTGATTTCCTTTACAAACCTACTTTTTCGAACTCCTCCTAGACCATGTGTCTGATTTTCACCAAAATCGAATGTTGACATGTCTTACTGACTTCATTGCGCTTGGCCCCATTATATTGTGACTGTTTTCATACTGGTTTCCTCCAATTATTTTCCACTGGTCAACAAACAAAGTCCCGCCCAAACTCATACCATTGGTTGAGCCCATGTTGCAGTGTTAAGCTGCTCAAATAGAGCAACGTTTGGAAAGGTTTTCAACCAACGGTTGGCTCATTTATAATTGTCTCTGCATATTAATAAATTAAATAACTTTGGAAATCATTATTATAATTTATATAATTGTAACTAATATGTTATAAAATGCTTAAAATAACATTATAAATATATCAAATAACCTGCAGTATTTGTTTACTAACAATAATGTATATTGTAAAAGCTGTTAAATAATAAATGCATTATTATCATTATAATCAATGAATAATATAAACTACATAATACATATGCATTATTATCAGAATGATTAATTAATGACTATTAAAAACATAAATATACATAAATTATGCAATATATAATTAATATAAATAATATAATTGAATTCATACAAATAAAATATGATTATAATTTTAGGAAGGAAGGAAGGAAGGAAGGAAGGAAGGAAGGAAGGAAGGAAGGAAGGAAGGAAGGAAGGAAGGGAAGGAAGGAAGGAAGGAAGGAAGGAAGGAAGGAGGAAGGAAGGAAGGAAGGAAGGAAGGAAGGAAGGAAGGAAGGAAGGAAGGAAGGAAGGAAGGAAGGAAGGAAGGAAGGAAGGAAGGAAGGAAATACATTTACAAGGATCTAAAGTATCAACAATTTTGTGGGGAGAAAAAAAAAGAGTTGCAATGTATATATTTATATATGATAAAATCCCAAAGCAACCTGAAAATGTCAAAAGGGGAATCTGTTTGGTATATGTTGCAAATCTTATTTGAACCTTTCTCTCCTGTAAGAGAGCCACAGTTAATTTTATTCCAGTAAAACCATTTCTCTCTCTTTCTGAACTTCTAGCCTCCCGAGCAGACAAAACCTCAGACAAAAGAATGACAAACCACCAAACAGGATATACTGCAGCGCAAGTCAATACTGTGGTTTTGACGCACAGCACAAAGCAGCCAGACGGCGTCACAGAGTGAGTGACTGACAGCTTAGAACGGGGAGGCCAGACCCCAGCCTCACAACTACCACTCTCTATGTATGATTGACAGATTTAATCGGTGTCACACCGCTGCATAACTTAGACCCCAATCTATTTCAGTCAAAAAAGACACATCTGACAAATGGACGTTTCATGTTTTATAAAGGCAAGAAAAGCGTGGTCAGGTGTGACATGCATGCTGATACTGTAAGTTGAAGATGGTTTAGAGGTATTGTTTCATACCATTAAACAAGTCAAAAGTGATAAAATAAAATAACTAAAATAGTACTGGCTTTAAATACATCATGCTGAACAGCTGTTTTTAATAATAATAATAATAATTTGTTACATTTATATAGCGCTTTTCTGGGTACTCAAAACGCTTTACATGGAAGGGGAGAATCTCCTCAACCACCACCAATGTGCAGCATCCACCTGGATGATGCGACAGCAGCCATATTGCACCAGAACGCCCACCACACACCAGCTGATTGGTGGAGAGGAGACAGAGTGATGAAGCCAATCAGTATATGGGGATTATTAGGAGGCCATGATGGACAGAGGCCAGTGGGCAAATTTGGCCAGGATGCCGGGGTTACACCCCTACTCTTTATCGAAGGACATCCTGGGATTTTTAATGACCACAGAGAGTCAGGACCTCGGTTTAACGTCTCATCCGAAGGACGGTGCTTGTTATAGCATAGTGTCCCAATCACTATACTGGGGTGTTAGGATCCACACAGACCACAGGGTGAGCGCCCCCTGCTGGCCACACTAACACCTCTTCCAGCAGCTACCTAGTTTTCCCAGGAGGCCTCCCATCCAGGTACTGACCAGGCTCAGCCCTGCTTAGCTTCAGGGGGAAACCAGTCTTGGGCTGCAGTCATGCTTGAAGTCTTACATTCTTTAAAATCAGTCTTGCGATTTGCAGCAAGTCTCTTGCTCAACAAGGCTGCATTTATATGATTAAAAATATTGGAAAAACATTAATATTGTGAAATATTATTACAATTTAAAATGATATTTTAATTAAAAAAATTAATTTATTCCTGCAAAGCTGAATTTTCAGCACTGTACTGTAAGTAAATTGCATTATATTATACAGTAGATGTTTCACAGGTGACAGATTATTTATTTGAGCAATAAAAACAATAACGGACATACAGTATGATGGTATATGACGGAGCTGACAACTCGTGAAAAGCTTATAAAATGTGTAAAGGAGTGAAAGCAATGGCAGGAATTCCTCTGTCACACACACAAACGAAGATCTGCTGCAAGGAGACGTGGTTCTGATGCCTGTACCGAACAATTATGGGCAACATCACGACTACGACGAGAAAAAACAGGTGTGCTTAAGCATTCTGTAGTTTTTGGTTTGTTTACATTCTTTTGGTCCGTGCTGCATTCATATTTCATTCGAACCGCACCAGAGTTCGTCTGGAAGCAGACCAAGACCCATCTTTTCAGCGGCCTCTGTCCGCTTGTTTGGTGCGCACTAGGGTTCGGATGGCAGCGTTCACACTTATCCAAATGAACCGCACTAACAGAGCAATAGCACCAATCGAACCAAACATGCCAAGTGTGAACACACCCTAAATGTGGTATTATTCAACCAGAGTGGTCCGCTCTTGATTTCAGAGTGGAATCAAATGCACGAAAGTGAGTATATATTAGATGTTAGCCAGCCCTTGTTTTTGGATGTCAGTAATTATTAAAGCTTCCTTCCTGCTTTTTGCAATGCGAAAATCTGTGAGTCAGCTGCCTTCAGACCTTGCTTGTCACCCCAACATGCTCTTTCTCTCACATGTGTCACTGGGATACTATCAGAAGCCTTGGCTATCAAAAAAAGAGACCTCCTCTTTTGACACATCTCTGACAAAGAAGCCAATTAGTTGGCCCTCTCATGGCACAGACCTGTTCTGGTGTATGCCGGAGAGAGCTTTTATCCTGCTGTACAAGGACATCTCCCTATGGAGAGATGACGTTGATGCTGAGAGCTAGTGGCGCGAGGGTGTGAGTTTCATGGGGGCGAGCGGAGGTTGGTGTGATGGACCTTTTTGTGTCTTTGAACACCGATCTATACTGAAAAAAAAAAAAAAAAAAAACCAAACAGGAAGTTATAAAAAGGATAACCTGCCTGTCCACTCCTACACAATTTCTCCTGCACTGCATCGTGACTGAGAGATGATTCAAGAAGGCTGGTTCAGTCTGTCACTGAGGAACACATTCCCATATCATTCACTGAGTAGTAGTACACTACCATTAAAAGGACCCCTGTGGTGAAAATCACGTTTTTAATGTTTATATATCTATGTGGTGTTTTCAATATGCTTTAAGACAAACCATGTGCAAACCATGTATTTTCTCCTTAAACCTGCAGTGAAAAAAGACAAATCGCTGGTGTTTCTGACGTCACAAACTACCTTGTGACCAATCACGTTAACGTGCGGGCGGGCTTTAGCATATCATTAAAAATGCTCTGAAGCAGGGGAGTCTCAAGACTTCAGGTTATCCTGGTGTATTTTTCTGTTGATATGAAAAATCAGGTACATTTAGCAATATAGCGGGTGAATTATTACGATGTTATGGTGAACTTTATGCCTTTCTCCACTGACGTTCTGAGTTATTCAAAGGATCGTTTCTAAGGATACTGATTGTTAGAAGGCAGCTGACTCTGAGATGACGAACAGGAACATGGTTTGTGTAACATTAGCACCCATTAGTTCCATTAGGGAACTTTCACTGAAGTTTCTAATGGAAACATTAAAATTCTACATATAAAATAGCTGATTCTTGGACATTTTTTTGAGCCAGCAAAATGAGATGGGAGCTTGCAAATTTTGGAAAACCTTGAAGAGGTTGCTCTTGAAGAGAGAGTGTGAAACAAAGCACATAAAACAGTGAGGAATGACAGCCAGTGACACAGAGAAAGTAGTAGAAAGAGAACGACTGGTGCAGTGACAGGAGAAAAGGCGAAATTTGGTTACAGTCGGTTAAGAATATAACTTTACGACCTCTATAGACAACTGACTTCATCTGTGCCATTCTGCTGCTCAGAGTTTTATGGAAACTGTCTTTCAGAACTTTGTAATGTGGCATTGCAATGCATCATGGGTCATGAGTGAGTGACGGTCTCATTGCCTGGATTCATTGGCTGGATTGACTCTGCAGGCGCAGTTTCAATCACGATCCACAATGCATGGTAATGTACTGTAGCTTATCAAGTCCTAAAATTTACTCAATTTGTATAGGAATCACGTCAGACATTAGCTTTGGCTTAGCCAACCACATTCCTTAAGCTTTACATTTCACCTGACACAAATGAATAATGCAAAAATGCAAATAATGTCTCCCGGAAATGCGATTAGCCATTCCAATCTGATGGCAACATTTCATAAAGCTCATCGAAATCACCACCAGGCATCATCATTAATATCCAATTCATATTTCAATGAGCGAAGAGGACGCGTCAACACATTTAATGTGTTCTCTCAAAGCACTCAACTTTCATCAAGCCAAATAAAGCTCTCATTGGGGCTCAGGGGCCTTTGGAGCCCGCGGAGACAATGGAGCGTCTCTCTTTTACTGATGAGCATCCTATCAAATTTCAGAGAGGGAGACATGGCTGACTGACTAACCACAAAGTCAAAGGCTCATTTTGGAGTTCTTTCACAGAGAAGGAAAAGATGTAAGCTGTTTTAACGCGCTCCTCCCGTTGCGATGGGAATAAAACTGCAGCCACATCAACGGTGGCATGAATAATAAATAATGTCATCTCAGAAACAAAGAGATAGATGGATGGAGCGAGAGAGAATGATGGAGGAAGATGAAAATACAGAGTTTGCATGCCAAGGCCAGAAAAAAAAGTAACGGGTTTTAGAGAAGGACAAAGAATGAGAGAGGGCGCAAGAGAGAATTGGCATGAGATGAAAGAAAGAGAAACGACCACCAAACTATCCTCAAGTCAGTGTTATCCTTCTGAGTCACGTTAAACACACACACATACACATACACAACACACACACACACACACACACACACACACACACACACACACAAATCTAAACAAAAGCAAATCAAAACTAAACTATAAAAAAAAAAATAAAACATACTAGTTGGTTTGTCTGACAAGGTAGTAACTTCTAAAAAGTAGTTCATATTTCAGCTTAGTTCGCATTAGCTATGTATTAACATTTTACAGTATGGACAGTTTTCATATTTTGTTAACATTAGGGCTGTGTGATTAATAGCAATTGATTTTTGGCTTCCAACGATTATGAAAACAAGATAATCGAGGTAAATCCGTTCAGTGCACCTTCCTTTCCTTCACAGTGGTGCGCTTTTGTTCCTCCCTAAAAGCCCAAACTTAACATCCAAATCAGCCAAACAAGTGAGTGTTGTAAAATAGTCTACTGTTGCTAAACTGCGAGATGTGTTTGCTATTAAACAGTGTTATTAAAAGCGCATTAAGCCGCAAAAGAGACACTGTTCCCCAGGCAGCTTTCTGCGTGCGCGAGCCGAACGTGGATAAGCAAATGGGCTTCAGATAAGCGTATAAAAACATACACAAAAAATATTTTAAAAAATGGCAAAATGCCTTTTTGCCAATATCCACGTAAACACAGTGGGTTATGTCTTAAAGGCACAATATGTAAGATTTTTGTATTAAAATCCCCAAAAAACACTAGAACAATGTTTCTAGTGTACTTACATTATCCCAAATGCTTCCAAGAATGTTTAAATCCAGAGCTATTTTAACCAGGATATCAATGACATCATACCAATGAGTAATCATTGACATTAAGTAATCCAACTAACAACTAGTCATTGTTATATAGCATTATCACATTTCTATTATTCAAATCAATTAAATGATTGTTAGGCTGCATTAACTAGGTCAGCCAGAACCGGGAACACTTCCCATAACACCTGATGTACTCGTTACATCATAAGAAGAATGGCATCTACGCTAATGTTAGTCTCTCTGTTTATCCCGAGGTTTACTGCAGTCAGCCAGATCCGGGCCGTATCCAGATCAGATGGTGGACCTGTGGCTGGACATGACCAACGCATCCCTGAAATGTCTGCAGAGACCGTGTCAATTAAACTCCCCCCTGTAAATGCCGCATCGACACGACACCCTTATTAAACCTGTCTCCGGCATGACGACTCCAATCTTTCGAAATAATATCTTTCTTTCTAATATGACTTCTGTAATGTTGCCAGAATCATAATCATACACTGTTTGTTCGTAAATATGATAAATATGATTTCTGCCCGAGTCCCGTCGGATTCTTTTCCACGGGCTGTAGAGGTGAAGACAACAACTTCCATGATTCTGCTAAATCAAGGTGTCATCCTTTGTTTTGAATAAGCGACATCTAGCGGCGAAAATGACATTGTGCCTTTAAATAAACGTACACAGTTGAGAAAGAAAGAAAACGCATGTGTAACAGTATATTAGATCAATACATTTGCTCTTAAAGTGACAGCAGCCTAATATACATTACATTTACATTTATGCATTTGGCAGATGCTTTTATCCAAAGCAACTTACATTGTATTCAAGGTACACATTTTTTACATTTTGTCAGTTCTTGCTTTCCCTGGGAATCGAACCCATGACATTGGCGTTGCTAGCGCCACGCTCTTATTGTTTGAGCTACAGGAAAGCTCAAGGAATATACATGCTGCAGTCTATCATTAATGATAATCAAACAATAAATGACAAAGGAAATTCACTCAGAATAAGTTCAGAATTCACTTCTGATAAGACTAGGCAGTTTTATTTTACATTTGATTATTAAATTTTTTTGTTGCAGGCTATTACTTATCTATTAGTACATCTTCCTGAAAAACTTTAATTTGTATTTTCATTCTGTTGCATTTATTTGACCGTTTTATTCGTAATTAGTTTCTTTGTTCTTATTGTATTGCTGACTGCTTACTTGTCATACAGTATGTAATTGTTACATTAGTTTTATTGCTGAAGTATCGATAATTGTGAATATTCACTGATAATGTATTTAAAATGACTCGCAAAATAAGTGTTTGAAAATATCGCCCACCAATAAACATGTTAAACAATTGTGATTTCAATACTGATCAAAAATAAACATAATTATGATTTGCCATAATCGAGCAGCTCTAGTTTATACTTAGAATTTTTCATACTTGATGAAAGAAATGTTTAAATGATTGGTTATATATTTTGCAAATGTTTTTTTTTTTTTTTTTTTTTACTGTTTCTGAGTAAAATTGACTAAATAAAATATAACAACGTCATTATGGCACTGGTTAAATTTAAATTTTCATAAAAAGGCTACAAAAAGAAAAACGCACGTGATCATATAAAGGAAAAGTGACATTTTGTTGCAAGGAGATGCAGTGAAGGACTTTTTAATGAGAGTTACTCTCTGGTCTCTCTCTCTCTCTCTCTCTCTCTCTCTCTCTCTCTCTCTCTCTCTCTCTCTCTCTCTCTCTCTCTCTCTTTCTCTCTTTCTCTCTCATGGAATAATAACCTTTACAGGATACCTAGGAAAACCATTCCTAGATATATTGAGTCCTCTCTCCATCGTCCAATGAAAAAAGATGTTCATTGTAGAAATGCAGAAGGCAACCTTTCATTTCGCCACACATGGCCAGTAGACACATGAAAGCAAATGCCCCACTTCAAAAAGCAGGTCGACCAAAGCAATGGGCCCCCGTATTGATTTCTGTGTCTTTTATCTAAAGCTGCTGAAAACAAATTTCCTTTGGCGGTCGGGGCATGAAAACATGGAATAAACACAAGGCAACAGGCCCCTCGACACCACAACTCTTACTGCAAGGGTCACAAAGCTTGGTGAATCTCCAAAACAAGAGGCTGCCAAAATAAAGCAATAAAAATTCACATTTTGCCCTATTTAGGTCTTGTGCATGACTCACCAAAATGATTAAAAAGAAAAGTTTTCTAATCTTTCATCAAAATGTAATTACTTGCTTCACTACAACTTTTCAGTTAACAACTGAAAATAAACTGTATATTATATATTGTTTTTCTTACCCCACTGACACTCTAAA
The DNA here is from genome assembly GCA_018749465.1 of Paracanthobrama guichenoti. NCBI lineage: Eukaryota > Metazoa > Chordata > Actinopteri > Cypriniformes > Gobionidae > Paracanthobrama > Paracanthobrama guichenoti. The sequence continues at coordinate 10,065,849 of CM031967.1, forward strand.
AATGCTGGGTTAAAAACAACCCAAGTTGGGTTGAAAATGGACAAACCCAACAATTGGGTTGTTTTAACCCAGCGGTTGGGTTAAATGTTTGCTTAAAACAACCCAATCTCTGGGTTTGTCCATTTTCAACCCAACTTGGGTTGTTTTTAACCCAGCATTTTAGAGTGTATATTCTCTGAAATAAGTATAATCTTACGCAATTGCTAAATCATGTTTAGATGTAAACAAAACAAGTACTGACAAAAGATTTGAAAAGAGTGTGTTGATCCAGATCAGCGATGACGCATTTCTTAATACTCGAGTTCCCTGTGAGTACAGTGATGTATGAATTATTATCAACGTCAAATATTTGGAGCATAAAACAGAAATGGGAAACGGATCAGAACACTGCCGCTTTATTCCCGAGACCTGACCCTGTGTGTGTTGTGAAAGGCATGTCTGGAAATCTCTGGGATTTTTTTTTTGCTCGTAAAAGTCAGCTCTTTCAAGACCACACATGGGATGGAGAATAAAAAAGGGCCCTAAAAGAGATACTGCCGTTACTGTAGTTATCTGCCTGCCTACTGACTCTCACACACATAGACATTGTTGTTGAATGTGTTCTCAAGGGAAAACCACACCTATATCTGTCGTCTTGGTCACCATTGTTCAATCACTAGTACTTAATAGGTTAAACTAAACAGGTTCAAACTTAAATATAGTATATACAACAACATCCTGCCTGCTATAAAAAAACAAAAAAACATTGGATATTATTTCCTGTTTATTCGTCACACTAGAAATAAAAAGTCTAAGTTGAGCACATTATAGTAATACGATTTCCACAGTATTCTTATGGCCATCATGTACCAATTATCAATATCCTTGATATTATATTTAGGCCCATTTGAAAATGGCTTAGCTAAGAGTCTTCAATGTTTCAATGCTTCAATGGATTATAATGTGTTTGTCCCTCCCAGACTTTCAACCTTAAACTATAAAAATCCATAATAAAAAAATAAATACATTTAAAACTATGATGATCTAAAACAAAAACTAAAATAAACCTTAATCTCTTAAAAACAGCAAGTGTAAATCACTCTTCATTTCTTCCACAGCTAACAATTTTACCCCTAATAGTTACTCTACAAGACAAAAGAATCAGGAAAACGTGAGATATGAGACGTGATGTGTGAAGAAAACAAGAAATGTCACTTCCAATCAAGTTGTAATTTTGTCAAGTTATGCATAAATGTGAAGATATTCAAATGTGTTTATTCAGGATGCACAACATGCTATCTATGAAAGTTGCCTCAGAAAGACAAATGAGTGTGCTATTTTGTTCCAAAAAAAAAAAAAAAGTCTCATTTACGCCACAATTCAGTTTGGTGGAAATGACACTGTGGTGGTAATGACAAAAATGTGCAAATTCTATGTATCCAAAGTCTACACAGTTTGAGCTGGAACAGACTGCTATCCAGGTCATACTTGAAGCTTGACATGAAAAATTCTATCGCACACCCAACTGAAGAGCTTACAGTGGACACATGTAGTGACAAATACCTGAACATTCTATACAGAAGACATTCACCAACACAAAATCGCATACGCGTCGGTTTATGACAGAGAGAAAATAAGAAGTGCATTTGCAGCCCGTGATGGACAGCACAAATTGTGTGTGGAGGTGACTGTGTGATTCCATGTCCTTTTCACCGCTCGCCGCAGGAAATTGGGAAATAACAGTCCTGTCACACTCGTCCAGTTCAGCGTTCATTAAGTAAATCATCTCTCTCTCTTTCTCTGTGCCCACGTTCTCCACCATCTTCTTTCCCACAACTCAGGCAGCTCTACCTCAAACAAACTTTGTTTATTCAGAGCACACAACAGAGGGTCTTTGCTGACTGTCGGAACGAGGAAGTGAGCATGCAATCTAACACAGAGAATTTCAAGAGGCACACATCGCCGCTTTATGGCACAGACCGTTAAGCCAATTATCGAAAGGAGTAATTTCGGTCAAGCAATTTTAAACCATCAAACGACTATAGACAAAAACGATATGTTAACAAGCACACTGCAAAGCTGCTCTTTAGAGATTAAAACCAACGTATGTGTCTGCTGGACTGCACGCAAAGCTCACTTTTGAGAAATGGCTGCGGGTGGTGCTCAGTAAAAAACTGAGGAGAACTTTATCATCATAAATTATGCAAGGAGGTCCAAGGCATCTCTCGATTAAGAACAGCCGTGATACCGTGAGAGTATCCAAAGATGGAAAATGCATTGTCCCCATTTGCTAAACATGGCCTACTTAAGAAGATCTATTGCCTGGTGTAGATGAACGAGTGAATCCAACTTCACAATCTCTAACAGTACAAGTCTCGAGGAACAAACAATTGACTTTCAAATGAGGTGTTTAATCAGAGGGTGCAGGAACATCCTAGCACACAGGACTCACATGTAGTGCAGGTTTGGGTTCTGAGCGAAGGCTCGTGGCTGAATCACATGTAAGTTGCAGTTTGCAATGGTCCTGAAATGGAAAGGACAAACAAACACGTATTAGTAGTTTCCCAAAATGTTTTCCTTGCTGGGCATTTTTTCAGTTGAAACACTTTTAAATGATAACATTGAATCTTAAAGGGTCAGTTCACCCAAAAATGAAATTTCTGTCATTAATTACTCACCCTCATGTCGTTCCAAACACGCAAGACCTTCGTTCATCTTTAGAACAAAAATGAAGCTCTTTTTAATGAAATCTGAGAGCTTTCTGACCCCACAGCAACACAACGACCACTTTCAAGGCCCAGAAGGTAGTAAAGAGATCGTTAAAATAGTCCATGTGATTACAGTGGTTCCACCTTAATGTTATGAATTGACGAGCAAACTTTTTGTGCACAAAAATAAATAAATAAAATAACGACTTTATAACAAACTTTATTCAACAATGTCTTCTCTTCCTGGTCACTCTCTTACGCTATTCATGTTGTTGGGCTATTCACACAGTGCAGCACTTCCGGGTTCTACGGCAGAACGCCGGCTCACTATTGGCTGAGCACAACATGCATGTGTTGTGGTGCTTATGTGAATCGCGTAGGAGAGTGACACGAAAGAGAAGAGATTGTTTTTTTGCACATAAAAAGTATTCCTGTCGCTTCATAAGATTAAGGTTGAACCACTGGAGTCACATGGACTATTTAAACAATGTCTTTATTACCTTTTTGGGCCTTGAAGGTGGCCGTTGTGTTGCTGTCTATGTGGGGTTAGACAGCTCTCGGATTTCATCAAAATATCTTAATTTGTGTTCCAAAAATGAATGAAGATCTTACGCGTTTGGAACAATATGAGGGTGAGTAATTAATGACAGAATTTTCATTTTTGGGTGAACTAACCCTTTAACATTAAACACATGAAAATGCTGAAAAATGGTCTTTAACTGTTAAATGCATTCCCCGGGTCTTTAGTGACCTGCAACATCATTTACCCTCCTCCTCATTCATTGTTTTAAAAGTTAGACATCAACCATCTTAGTATTCCTCAATCAATTTATTATAAACAATACAACAATAAAATTATAATAAAATTATAAAAGAATGCCTGTTTTCCCATTAATTTTTTTTGTTTGTTTTTTTATTGTATAGGGTCGCTGGTGACCCGAGGTGTGTAACAGTGTAAGTATATTTTTTTCTGCTCACCAATAATTTAATCTTTGATGACTGAATAAGTGCAATTCACTTTTATTCGCTAATGTGGCAATGTCTGACACAATGATGAAGTGACGTTTCACTCATAGTTACCGCAGGCAGAAAACAAAAGAATAGGAAGTATCATCAGCAAAACTTGAAATAGCTCAGTGATTTACTGCAGAGCAAGTGCTGAATGCTATCGGATGTTAGTGTCACTGTCACTTGATGGTGGATCTGGTGAAGAAGCTGTCAGCGATCAAAATATTGATTTTGAAGATGATAGTTTTGAGAATATGTTTAAGATTGCGAATATGTTCCAGATGTTGAATATACTGGGAAATGAGCTCTGACGAGGACAGTGATGATGGTATAAAACATCTGCTCAAACTGAACCCTTCTCAGCTCCAAAAGGTAACAAAATATGCTTTATTTTATTCCTCTGTAATTGTTACTCTAATATCAGGAGAGTTTCATATTATCGCGACATGTAGAGATCCATCCAAGTTAGATATAGATCTGGGTCACTAAGGACCCAAACATGTAATAATGATTGGCGAAACATGCATGCGTGAATTTTAAATATTTATGGTTTACGTTCCTTTCACAAAATAATCTCGCTGTGTGCTTCTATATAAGATTTCACACAACTTCAGTTTCATACTGGAAAATCATTCATTTATCTCTAATTCGAGCTTTTTCCACTCAATTATTTTTTTCATCTGCGTGCAAGCAACATCAAAAGTGTGCAGCCATGCACACTCTTAGCTTAGAGGAAATATTTGTTATGACAAATATGTAAAACGAGTGCAAGAGATGTGATGGTATCATGGGAAAATTTAATTTGAAAAAACATCAACCACCTGTGGCAAAGGACAATTAGGTTACGCTAATGTCAAATGCTGCACTAAGTTGCTTTGATTAGCCTAAAAGATTTAGCAAAAAGATCTTATTTGAGCAAATCATAGGTCTAAGATGAGGTAAGCTGGTAAAAAAAAAAAAAAAAAAAAAAAAAAAAAAAGAGTGAAAGACCAGTTCACGTTCATCATTTTAAATGGATCTGACAGCAGCTATGGGCTAAACGGGCTGCTAATTGTCTAGCCATCTCACAGCAGTGTCAAAAGGGGAAATGTGGAAGTAAAAGAGAGAAAAAAAACCCATCATCTAATCTTCTCTTCCAGTCTGTCTCCTCTCCTCAAGTAACATCATTAAGGGCAGAATATCATCAAGAGCCTGCATCCTTACTTCTGGAGTTATTTACACTGGCAGCTGGAATCAATTATGTATATTGAATAATTTTTTTTCATTGGCATTTGTGAGATGTTTATTTGCACAAAGCACTCTCAGCTCTTGTTATTAGGGGCTTTTGCTGGAGCAATTGCATCAAAGTATTTCTTTTTGCATGAGGTTGGAGAACACGATGCTTAACATGGATGATTACCAACTGCTAATTTTGAATCGCGAATGGTGGCCCGAACGGACGTCTCAGACCAGACTAGATGATTTTGAGGATGAGGATGATTTTAAGACACAAGTTTGCCTAGCAAATTATTTAGAGGATAGGAGCTTTTAACATGTACACCCAAATCCCGTTGGCTCCTTAAAATGCTGATAATTGCAGATTAATCTTCTACATCATTCGATTAACTGGTCCCACGTTATATTAGGTGTCTTTAACTACTATGTAGTACAATTTACTTATTTTGTTTATGTTGTATTGTAAAACACTTGCTGCTCTTGAGGTGGGATACGGATAAGGGTTAGGGACAGGTTTGGTGGTATGGGTAGGTTTAAGGGTGGGTTAAAAGAAGGCAAGGTTCAAAAGTGTAATTACGGCTGTAATTACAGAAATTACAGATGTAATTACATGCAGATAATTATACTAATACAAATACAATGTGAAAACATGTACATAAGAGCACTGCATCAAATTATTATTTTAAATGTTAGTACATAGTAGTTGAAGACACCTAATACAAAGTGGACAGATTAATTACTGCAGTAGCTAAAGCTAGCCAAGTTTCCACTACTAAAATAATTAAGTTGAGCTTACATGATAATTAAAGTTAATATGAATTGGCTTACTCATATATTTCAAGTTAAGAGGTCATTAAAATGTATGAGTACAAAATAAAAATCTGCCAGTTCTGCTTAACTTCTTAACTTAAAAATTTTGATGTGACTAATTACCTCAACTTATTTGGGAAGTCAGAATGCAGACTTTAGAGATTTAACACTTACAGAACATTATCGTGCGCTGGTGTGGATGCTACTGTAATCATCGTTCTTGGTGCGAGAGCGGAACATTTTCAAATTCTCATCCTCATGTTGTTCTAAACTGAGTCCGATTGTCTTATGTTTTGAAAAAAGTGCTGGTCTAAACTTAAGAAAAATATTTTTACTGCCTGCTTTACACAAGTGGTAATAGCACAACATTAACTGTGTCACACAAATATCACTTTAGTTTTGCGAATAAGGTTTAATAAGCCAAATTTGTACCAAAAGCTCGAATAATACCAATTATTTCATTTACAGTAAATATGGGTGGCTGAAAAAACTTTTTGCGCTAAAATAGTGTGCTAAATGTTTGATGAACTTGCCTTTGCATTAGAATGGACGAACAAGAATCGCAACCATATGCAAATTTCATGTGCGTAAGTCCCAAATTTTGGGTTGCAAATTTAAACAATGAAAATTTTTTTACTTTTTGACCAATACAGCATCTGAAATAATTGAAGATTTACTACTTTGCCTCAATGCGAAGAAATCAAACGTCAAAGCTGCATGATTTGTACCGTCCCAGGAGGTTACACTTGCATTTTAAAAGTTTTATTTGTTATTTATTAAAAACACATCATATCCTGTTGCAGACTCAGACATAAATTCACGTGCATGCTAAAAGTCTAGAGTGATCACTATAAAAGCTTGTTTCCGCTACAGAATTAAAGGTAATTGTGACTTTTTAATCACAATTCTGACTTTTTTCCCTCAGAATTGCTAGTTTATATAGTCAGAATTGCAAGATATAAACTCGCAAATACGAGAAAGTCAGAGTTGCATGACAAACTCGTAATTATGAGTTATAAAGTAAGAACTGAGATATTAACTTGCAATTGCAAGAAATAAAGTTAGAATTGCAAGTTTATATCTTGCAATTCCGACTTTATATCTTACAATTCCGACTTTATAACTCACAATTCCAACTTTATATCTTGCAATTCTGACTTTATCTCGCAATTCCGACTTTACAACTCGCAATTCCAACTTTACAACTCGCAATTCTGACTTTACAACTTGCAACTTTACATCTCGCAATTCCGACTTTACATCTTGCAATTCCGACTTTACATCTCGCAATTCCGACTTTACAACTCACAATCCTGACTTAACATCTCGCAATTCTGACTTTACATCTTGCAATTCCAACTTTACATCTCGCAATTCCCGACTTTATATCTCACAATTCCGACTTTACAACTCGCAAATACAACTCGCAATTCCGACTTTACAACTCCCAATTACAACTCGCAATTCCGACTTTACAACTTTACAACTCGCAATTACGACTTTACTATACAACTCGCAATTACGATTTTACAACTCGCAATTCCAACTCGCATTTCCGACTTTACAACTCGCAATTCCGACTTTACAACTTGCAATTCTGATTTTACAACTCGCATTTCCAACTAGCAATTCCGACTTTACAACCTGCAAATTCCGAGTTTACAACTCGCAATTCCAACTCGTAATTCCGACTTTACAACTCGCAATTCCAACTCGCAATTCCAACTTTACATCTCGCAATTCCCGACTTTATATCTCACAATTCCGACTTTACAACTCGCAAATACAACTCGCAATTCCGACTTTACAACTCCCAATTACAACTCGCAATTCCGACTTTACAACTTTACAACTCGCAATTACGACTTTACTATACAACTCGCAATTACGATTTTACAACTCGCAATTCCAACTCGCATTTCCGACTTTACAACTCGCAATTCCGACTTTACAACTTGCAATTCTGATTTTACAACTCGCATTTCCAACTAGCAATTCCGACTTTACAACCTGCAAATTCCGAGTTTACAACTCGCAATTCCAACTCGTAATTCCGACTTTACAACTCGCAATTCCAACTCGCATTTCCGACTTTACAACTCGCAATTCCGACTTTACAACTCGCTATTCCAACTAGCAATTCCGACTTTACAACCTGCAAATTCCGAGTTTACAACTCGCAATTCCGACTTTACAACTCGCTATTCCAACTCGCATTTCCGACTTTACAACTCGCAATTCCGACTTTACAACTTGCAATTCCGACTTTACAACTCGCAATTCCAACTCGGATTTCCGACTTTACAACTTGCAATTCTAACTCGCAATTCTGACTTTACAACCTGCAAATTCCGACTTTACAACTCGCAATTCCGACTCGGATATCCGACTTTACAACTCGCAATTCCAACTCGTAATTCCGACTCGGCTATCCGACTTTACAACTCGCAATTCCGACTCAGATATCCGACTTTACAACTCGCAATTCCAACTCGCATTTCCAACTCGCAATTCCGACTTTACAACTCGCATGGTTGGAAAGTGGTAAAGTCGGAATTGTGAGTTGTAAGGTCAGAAATCCGAGTTGTAAAGTCGGAATTTCAAGTTGTAAAGTCAGAATTTGCAGGTTGTAAAGTTGGAATTGCGATTGTAAAGTCGGAATTACAAGTGGTAAAGTCGGAATTGCAGTTGTAAAGTCGGAATTGTGAGTTGTAAAGTCGGAAATCCGAGTTGGAATTGCGAGTTGTAAAGTCGGAAATGTGAGTTGGAATTACGAGTTGTAAAGTTGGAATTGCGAGTTGTAAAGTCGGAATTGCAAGTTGTAAAGTCGGAAATCCGAGTTGTAAAGTCAGAAATCCGAGTTGTAAAGTCGGACATCCGAGTTGTAAAGTCGGAAATCCGAGTTGTAAAGTTGGATATCTGAGTTGGAATTGCGAGTTGTAAAGCCGGAATTTGCAGGTTGTAAAGTCGGATTTGCGAGTTGGAATTGCGAGTTGTAAAGTTGGAATTCTAAGTTGTAAAGTCGGAATTCCGACTTTACAACTCGCAATTCCAACTCGCAATTCCGACTTTACAACTTGCAATTCCGACTTTACAACTCATAATTCCAACTCGGATTTCCGACTTTACAACTCGGATTTCCGACTTTACAACTCGCATGGTTGGAAAGTGGTAAAGTCAGAATTGCAAGTTGTAAAGTCGGAATTGCAAGTTGTAAAGTCGGAATTGCAAGTTGTAAAGTCAGAATTTGCAGGTTGTAAAGTTGGAATTGCGATTGTAAAGTCGGAATTGCGAGTTGTAAAGTCGGAGATCCGAGTTGTAAAGTCGGACATCCGAGTTGTAAAGTCGGACATCCGAGTTGGAATTACGAGTTGTAAAGTCGAATTGCAAGTTGTAAAGTCGGAATTTCGAGTTGGAATTGCGAGTTGTAGAGTCGGAATTCCGAATTCCGACTTTACAACTTAGAATTCCGACTTTACAACTCGCAATTCCAACTTGAATTTCCGACTTTACAACTCGCAATTCCAACTCGTATTTCCGACTTTACAACTGCAATTCCGACTTTACCACTTTCCAACCATGCGAGTTGTAAAGTCGGAATTGCGAGTTGGAATTGCGAGTTGTAAAGCCGGAATTTGCAGGTTGTAAAGTCGGAATTACGAGTTGGAATTGCGAGTTGTAAAGTCGGATATCTGAGTTGGAATTGCGAGTTGTAAAGCCGGAATTTGCAGGTTGTAAAGTCGGAATTGCGAGTTGGAATTGCGAGTTGTAAAGTCGGAATTCTAAGTTGTAAAGTCGGAATTCCGACTTTACAACTCGCAATTCCGACTTTACAACTTTACTTTACAACTCACAATTCCGTCTTTACAACTCGCATGTCCGACTTTACAACTCGCAATTACGACTTTACAACTAGCAATTACAACCTGCAATTACCACTTTACATCTCGCAATTCCAACTTTACAACTCGCAATTCCGTCTTTACATCTCACAATTCCGACTTTAAATCTCGCAATTACGACTTTACAACCCGCAATTCCGACTATACATCTCACAATTACAACTCGCAATTCCGACTTTACATCTCCCAAGTCTGACTTTACATCTCACAATTACAACTTTATTTCTCACAATTACGACTTTATATCTCACAATTACGACTTTATATCTCACAATTACGACTTTATATCTCGCAATTCTGAGAAAAAAAGTTGCAGTTATCTTAAATAGCTTTATTCTATGGCGGAAAAACCAGCTTCCATAGATCACACACTCACTGTGGGGGAAAAAAAAACCTTTATCTTCTCAGCTCAGAAATTCCCTCCTGTGACAGACTGTGACCAGGTACTGCCACATCACCTTAATAGTGCGGGTTACAGTTAACCGCTAATGAGAACCTTATTAATCATTGCTCCTGGCCTCCATTAACCAGTCGAGCTGTAATAGGAAGGAAGAAGGAGGTTCGAGGGGCTCTTGTGAGGGAGAAAGCCCTACTTATGAAGAGCCAAGTAAAGATGAGCATCACCGCAGCAGACTGAATGAGGTAAAGCAAGTCTTGACCAGATGGAGGGTGTTGGGGGATGTAATTAAATTTTCTGGCTACTTCAGCAGCATTATTTGATCATTTTAAAGCAGGCCTTGGGGAGACACTTTTTATGTGGGGCTGGCTAGAAACTCGCATTGTGAAACTCGCCCATGTTAGAATGCCATCGCTAGCAATACATTCCTGCAGATATCTGATCAAAAAGATGTGGTAGCAATGTGGTACTCACAGTCTCTGAAGCCCAGTGTACAATGCCATGTCAACATCCCTCAACGTCTGCAAGCCCGACCAGTTCTCAATGTGTCTGCAAAAACAAATCCAGAATATAGAATTACAAGATATGCATCGACAAAATCCCATTAGCCTGCAGAGAAAGGAAAGTTGTTGTAATTTGTTCAAAGAAAGAAAACAAGAGCATGATAAATGTTAGGAATTCATTGATATTAAAATCCGGATAATTAATAATTATTCATTTACAGAGTGCTGGACTCCTGCATTGCCAATACAAGATCTTGACCAAAAATGTATGCACCCCCTTGATGGAAATATTACATTTTTGGTCAAGATCTTGTATTGACAATGCAAGAGTCCAGCACTCTGTAAAGTCTCCTCCAGCACATCCCAAAGACTTTCAATGAATTTAAGGTCTGGACTCAGAGGTGCCAATTCATGTGTGAAAATGATTCTTCATGCTCCCTCACAACCATTCTTTCACAGTTTGAGCCTGATGAATGTTGACATTGTCATTCTGGAATATGGCCATGATGAGTCTTCCTACATGGTTGTTTAAGAAATGAAAGGCTACATACTCCATCAATTAGGGTTAGAAGAACTGTTGCCAAACATATAACATTCTAGAAACATAACAATCATTGCAATAATGATCCAATCATAGACTCTTTAAATCCAAACAGCAACTTTTTATGATCGGGCGGTGTATAATTAACACATTAAAACTAATAACCAATATGCTACAATAAGTGGATTTAGCACATCAAGTGTATTAAATCATCATAATAAATGCACAGTATGAAAAACAGATTATCTTTTTTAGATTTGCAAGACACTACAGACTACTTTAGTTAAAAATAGATATATAATTACGCATGCTCATTTATACTAATATCCACTGAGAAATAAAATAAATTTCCAACTGATAAAAAACATCTGATAAAGCCATAAAACATTTCATTAGATCCCAAGAACAAAAATAGACAGCGTTCATGATTTTTTATCAGTACTGGTGCCAGTAGTTGACTGAAATAACTAGACCTCTTCAGCGCAGCTGTGACAAGAGCCAGCTGGCATCATCATTTTGTGAATTAGCCTCCATTACAACACAGACTCTGATTAATAAATGTTTTCAGAAGTTTCACCAACGCCATAACCATGTTTCTAGAAGTTTCCCCAGCTTGAACACTTTGGGCATCCGCTGCTAAACGCTGATAAACACAGCCGCTCAGAAGACAGCGATGGCTTGCCGGCGAGTAGACGCAACTCAAAGTGAAATGAAACTTTGAGTTATGCGCATCACATTTTAGTGAAATGTGTCAACACAGATTAACTGCAACTGTTTCAAATACAGGGGCAAATGCTTAATTTCACTACATAGACCAAAAAAAAAAAAATAATCAAACCAAGAGACATCTGCAAACAAATGATGTTTGACTCCCTTTGCTTGTCCGGGCTGTTTAATAGCAAATAAATGCAGATGGTAATTTCCCATTCACAGCCAGTTGTCAAAAGCATAACACTTCTCGGCTGTTTATTTTTATAAGTTACCTACATCACACTCTGACACTTTGCATTCTGTGAACATCGGCATCCAGCAGAGTAATTAAGTCCACATTGGCCTATCAGACAGAATCGGTCATATGCAAACCAAAAATTAGCCTGGATAGATGCAGACAAAGACCATCTGTGGAGATTTCAGAGCTAACGTGCTGGGGGAGGGAGCACACATTTCTCATTAAAGAGACTTATTTTAGTGTAATGCTATCGCAACTGTATGTGCTAAAAGTCTTGTAATGCTGATGTTCAAAGCATGCACACATTTACAAACGTTTCAATTAGCTAAACAACTTTAGCAGTTGGGGGAGAGGCCAGAACGCCAGGAAAAACTGCTTTCCCAATCAATGCCATACTGCGAAATGTGGTTTTGGAAGCCCTTCGGTTTGAAGGACCCTTTGGCTGCAGGAAAGTGTTTTCCAGTGTCAGTGACGAAGGGTTTTAGATGAAAAGCAGGAGGCTTCTGCCTCACCAGCATCTGTCTTCTGCTGGCTCATGTGTCATAGAGGACAGCCTGGAGACATATGTGGATATACTGTACCAGGAACTCATTATAACAGTAAATATCAATAAAATAAACTACTAAAAAGAGAAGAGGTTGTGCACTAATGGAATAAAATAAATATAATGAAAAACAATAAATCTATGAAAATAATAAATAAAAGAGTAAAGAAATATCCATGGTTCTTTTGCTACTGGCAAGAAATGTAGGCAGGAATTTACTAAAGTCAGTGTTAACTGGTATACAATTATCCCCCGGTTTCACAGACAAGGCTTAAGCTAGTCCCAGACTAAAATGCATGTTTGAAATGTTTTAACTGAAAGCAACTAGCACTGACATATATTAAAATACAAACCCGATTCCAAAAAAGTTGGGACACTGTACAAATTGTGAATAAAAAAGTAAATGCAATAATTTATAAATCTCATAAACTTATATTTTATTCACAATAGAATATAGATAACATATCAAATATTGAAAGTGAGATATTGTGAAATGTCATGCCAAATATTGGCTCATTTTGGATTTCATGAGAGCTACACATTCCAAAAAAGTTGGGACAGGTAGCAATAAGAGGCCGGAAAAGTTAAATGTACATATAAGGAACAGCTGGAGGACCAATTTGCAACTTATTAGGTCAATTGGCAACATGACTGGGTATAAAAAGAGCCTCTCAGAGTGGCAGTGTCTCTCAGAAGTCAAGATGGGCAGAGGATCACCAATTCCCCCAATGCTGCAGCCAAAAATACTGGAGCAATATCAGAAAGGAGTTTCTCAGAGAAAAATTGCAGAGTTTGAAGTTATCATCATCTACAGTGCATAATATCATCCAAAGATTCAGAGAATCTGGAACAATCTCTGTGCGTAAGGATCAAGGCCGGAAAACCATACTGGATGCCCGTGATCTTCGGGCCCTTAGACGGCACTGCATCACATACAGGAATGCTACTGCAATGGAAATCACAACATGGGCTCAGGAATACTTCCAGAAAACATTGTCGGTGAGCACAATCCACCGGGCCATTCACCGTTGCCGGCTAAAACTCTATAGGTCAAAAAAGAAGCCATATCTAAACATGATCCAGAAGTGCAGGCGTTTTCTTAAAATGGACTGTGGCAAAGTGGAAAACTGTTCTGTGGTCAGACCAATCGAAATTTGAAGTTCTTTTAGAAAACTGGGACGCCATGTCATCCGGACTAAAGAGGACAAGGACAACCCAAGTTGTTCTCAGCGCTCAGTTCAGAAGCCTGCATCTCTGATGGGATGGGGTTGCATGAGTGCGTGTGGCATGAGCAGCTTACACATCTGGAAAGGCACCATCAATGCTGAAAGGTATATCCAAGTTCTAGAACAACATATGCTCCCATCCAGACGTCGTCTCTTTCAGGGAAGACCTTGCATTTTCCAACATGACAATGCCAGACCACATACTGCATCAATTACAACATCATGGCTGCGTAGAAGAAGGATCCGGGTACTGAAATGGCCAGCCTTCAGTCCAGATCTTTCACCCATAGAAAACATTTGGCGCATCATAAAGAGGAAGATGCCACAAAGAAGACCTAAGACTCTAGTTGAACTAGAACTAGAAGCCTGTATTAGACAAGAATGGACAACATTCCTATTCCTAAACTTGAGCAACTTGTTTCCTCAGTCCCCAGACGTTTGCAGACTGTTATAAAAAGAAGAGGGGATGCCACACAGTGGGAAACATGGCCTTGTCCCAACTTTTTTGAGATGTGTTGATGCCATGACATTTAAAATCAACTTATTTTCCCCTTAAAATGATACATTTTCTCAGTTTAAACATTTGATATGTCATCTATGTTGTATTCTGAATAAAATATTGAAATTTGAAACTTCCACATCATTGCATTCTGTTTTTATTCACAATTTGTACAGTGTCAACTTTTTTGGAATCGGGTTTATATATCGGTGCCATTGTTTTGTCTTAAGATGCACAAGATGTCTTAAGATAGTAATGTTTTTTTCTAAGGCATGTTCATAAAGATAAAAGATAAGATTATGTCCTAACTGAACTAAGACCTAATCTGTCTTTGAAACCAGGCCTAAAAGTTTTAATCAGTCTATGCCTTTTGGCAAAAAAAAAGTTGTCAAAATTGTTTAATGTCATATTGATTTTAAACTATACTTACTCTGACAGAAATGCCATTTAATTTTTGTTAATATTGGATTACTTTATTTGATGATAATATGCAAAATGATAAAAACCTGTCAACTCTAACTGGAGAAAGTTTTAGAAAATGTTAAAAACACTATATAATCATAATGTATATCCATTCATTTAAAATACATAACTTATATACAAAATTATAGAATTTATATATTATAAACCATAATTTCTGTCATGACAACTGTTGGAGTGTTCAGCATGGTAATGGATATGACTCTGTTGATATGTTTGGTTTTGGCAGAATAGATCAGCTGCGCTGCTGCTGCTTCAGAGCAAGTACAGCAAAAAACGAAAAAAGGAAAGAAAAAAAAACACCCTTAAACGCATACCTCGGGTCTTTAGTGCCCCGGGACATCATTCACTACCTTTCTCATTAATGTTTTAAAGTTAGAAATCAACCTTCTTAGTATTCCTTAACCAATTCATCATAAACAATATAACAAGAAAAACTAATACAATTATAAAGTAATGCCTGTTTTCCCATTCATTTTTTGTAAAAACTTTATAGGGTTGCTGGTGATCCAAGTTGTGTAGCAGTGTAAGTATATTTTTTCTGCAATAATTGAATCTTTGATGAATGAATAAGTGCAATTCACCTTTATTCCACAAGGTGGCAATGTCTGACAAACAATCATGAAATGACTCATAGTCACCACAGACAGAAAACAAAAGAATAGGAAGTATCATCAGCAAAACTTGAAATGGCTCAGCGATTTACTGGAGAGCAAGTGCTGTACGCAATCAAATATTAGTGTCACTGTCACTTGATGGTGGATCTGGTGAAGAAGCTGTCAGCGATGAAAATATTGACTTTGAAGATAGCTTTGAGAATATGTTTAAGATTGCGAATATGAGCCAGATGCTGAATGTACTCGGAAATGAGCTCTGACGAGGACAGTGATGATGGTATAAAACATCTGCTCAAACTGAACCCTTCCCAGCTTCAAAAGGTAACAAAATATGCTTTATTCTTCTGTAATTGTTACTCTAATATCAGGAGAGATTTATATCCGTGTTAGATATAGATCCGGGTCGCTAAAGACCGAATATGTAATAATGATTGGCGAAACATTCATGCATTTAAGGGTTAAGCAGCACAACAGTTTTCAACATTGATTATAATAAGACATGCTTCTTGAGCAAAAAATCAGCATATTAGAACGATTTCTGAAAGATCCTGTGACACTGAAGACTGAAGTAATGATGCTGAAAATTACATTAAAAATATTAAAAAATAAATATATTAGAAAACGTTCTTTCAAATTGTAATAATATTTCACAAATTACCAGTTTAACTGTATTTTTCATTAAATAAATGCAGTCTTGGTGAGCATAAACAAAAAAATTCCATTTTGTCTTCATTATTATTGACAAAACCAAAAGTATCTTTCATCAACGCACATTTCTAATTTCATTGATGAGATAAACATTGACTGTAGTTCACCATTACTCGCTGTCTGGTGCTCCCAAACGACTAGTTTAAATTACCCACAATGCAATTACATCTAAACTAATGACAAAGCATTTAATTGAGGAGAGGGCTGCCACATCCCCTGGAGCATTTGGCTTGTCAGTAATGCAAATGCGTGCACTTGTAGTTTGCTGTCATGGAAGTGCGATTCTCAGAGTTCTCCCCTCTCGTCCGCTGACAGGAAGTACCGCTTGGCATCTGGTGGCGAGCGAATCGAACGGTGTAGACGATTTTGCCACTCTCCTAAAGGAATCTCGAGTCTTAATCGCTTATTTATCTTTGGCACTTAACGACAAACGATTTAAAACTTCTGGGATTTGCCACTGTGTCATGCTCTTGATACTGTCAGTTCAATCATTCAGTGGCTCAGGTGCTTCTCTTTCCCAATCACTCATTCACTTGCCCATACACACACCCAGATGCTGTTTTTCTTGACACCGCGGTAAGCAGCTGCATGACACGCATCTCAGATAGATATGCCCGGGAAATTACGAGCTGCCCTCCATCTGTTGCTAGCATCAGGTTTTCTGAGCTCGGCTTGCACATATTTACATCAGCCGTAGAAATTTAACAATGTCCATATCTGGTTTGAACATGCCAACAGTCTACACTTGATCTGTGTCTGTATGAGTGGGCGTATGTGGGTGCATTTATGAGAAAAACAGACCACATCCGGCACAGAGACACCTCGACGCACATCCCATTTGGTTACTATGTGTGGTTCTACTCGTAAGTGATATTTATGACTGGTGGTTGGACTGTGGCTGTTTGAGCTTTGAAAAGATTGAGGGGCCGTCTGTCCATAGCATGGATCTTATGATATGGCAATCGTACTAAACCAGTTCTACAAATGAAGACTTCAGATGCAAAAGCCTCTAAATCCATCTGATGTTTTTCTTTAAAATAAGCATTTTTGTCAGGCTCCTATGTATAGGTTTCTACCCAAGTACCGGTACTTCTGAATGGGCTGAGGCTGGGATTTAGTGGGCTTGAAGTGAAAGTATTTTATGAACTTATACTATATGCAGAGAGCATTCACTCAGTATCGTTATCTAATTTTTGACCAAAGTGACTTTTAGAGGCTTTTGCATCTGAACTCTTCAAATACTGATCTAAAAAATTAAAGGTCATGTGATTAGGCAAAGCAGACGGCCAAAAATGTCCAAATGATTTACCCAGAAATAAAATTCTGTCATTATTTACACACCCTCATGTTGTTCTAAACCTTGGCTGCGTCTCAATCAGCTCCCTAGTTCAGTAGTCAGGGCACTGATCAGGGAGTCAGCCCATTGACTTATGTCCTGATCAGTGCCCTGACTACTGAACTAGGGAGCTGATTGAGATGCACCCCTTAATTTCTTCTGTGGAGCACAAAATGAGACATTTTGAAGAATGTTATACTGACCATATTGTATATAACGTGTCCGTCAAACACTGTTGTTACTGTTAACTAAATGAATAAAAATTAATTAAAATATACACATAGGATGAAAAACTAATTTACAAAATCATTTAAATAAATTAGAAATGCTGCCTTGGCAACTAAGTTGAAGTATTAAAATTACAACAACAAAAAAATTATAGAAAAAATTAATAAACTAATAAATTAAAATGAATAAAATGACTAAAAAGACAAAAGGACATAACAAAATTACTAAAACTTTAACATTAAAATGAAAACTGACCATGTAAAAGAAGCCAATTCAAAATATTAATAAATACAATTATAGTATATAAATAGTACTATTATAAATAACCATGCTGTCAAAAAAGCACCAGAAAAGTGATCCATGTCTTAAAGGCATAGCTCATCCAAAAATGTTGTCATCATTTACTCACCAATATGTATGCGCATACATGCATTTATTCAGCAGAAATTAGGGCTGCAATTAACACGATTATGAAATCGCAAAGACTGATATTTTTTATGCACAGCTTGTCAGTGATGCACGGCTCTGTGATCACTAGTAAATTCTTCTCCATCTGAGTTGCTAATAACGCATTTGAAAAAGCAACGTGTCAAACATCTTTCCAAACAAGAGAAGCATTTATGAACCTCTTGTCCAACAAATAACATCTAATAACATGTTTTTACTCGAAACTCACTTCTAACAACAGTTGAGCTTCCTTCTGTGAGATGATGTGGCCTCTTACACAGAATAAGGCACACAACATATTATTTCATAGTATTCTATACAGTAATAAAGGATATATCGATTAGCATTGAAGTATAAATGTACTTGTATTATCATGAAAATAAATGAGAAGGCCTGAAGAACTCCATATAGATAAACCATATATTGTCGCAGTCGTGTGTTTATTAGTCATGTTTAATCAATCAAAGCGTCACTCTTCTGTTTATTCAGCTATTCATAGTATGATGCCCATAGGGATTTCCTGGAATGACATTTGGGTGAACTATTTCTTTAAAATATAGCGCACAGGTCACACTTTAGTGCTTTTACAGCAAATGTTTGTTCCTTTTTGGAGTTTCACAGTCTCAGTACCCATTCAGGTTCATTGCATTCAAAAGAGCAGCGTGAACGGTCCCCTTTTGGGCTGCACAGAGGAAAATCATACAAGTTTGGAACAACATAAGGGCAATCTGGCTATCAGCTAACAGGATGACTTTTCACAGTTCTTTGAGTACTCATCAGCATTTCTTTAAACGCTGAACAGATTCTGCAGACTGCGCTTAAACTGAAAGTTGAAGGCATGGAGAAATCGAAATTTGGAGGGGAAGTTGGTGGATGGTGATGGACTAGACAGATCCGAAAGTGTGAACTGGGTTTTTGTCCCTGTGACTAACTGACACATCGACTAATTGATGGCTCCATTGATTGTACTGTGCAGTTTCTAAATGACCAGTAATGAGTCAAAGAGCAGACCCCGGGCGTCTAAAGAACAGGTATCTAAAGTAGACAAGACTTCCCGTGGCTCCTGTGCACTTCCAGACCCATTTGGCCCTCTTCAGTCATCATATCCTAATGGATTCGTAAATCTTTCTGGTAAGCACACATAAAAACAAACTTGTAAACAAACATTCCTGTGAGGATTCATTAAATATGTGCAACGGTTTGCCACAATAAACATTCATGAGAGCTAAAAGCTTCTGCAGACGACCACAGAATGACTTGAATTAATCACAATTTGGTTTATTGTAGAGATTTAAGCATTACTTTTATGGCAAAACTGTCTCTTTGACACTTCAAGTCTGCCTTAAAAAAACATGCTGCCATAAAACATTTCAAATTCATTCAAATATGACGGCTTATACTGCTGTCATATAAGGAAATGGTTATTGTAAAAGAAACCGTCAAACTTGAATTTCCTCCATCCATAAAATTTCCAACCATAAAATGAAGGATGTTTTTCCTATTCTGGGCAAAAGCATAACCGTAACCGTGCCACCTCAGCTCTGTTACGTGGGACACAAAAGGAGATATTTTGTAGAGTGTCCAAGCTGCTCTTTTCCATTCAAACCCACAACAGAAAAGCTGTTATCTAAAGCCACATTTCCACCGCAGGAACGTTCTCCAGGAACTAGGGACTTTGGGGTGGTACTCTTTGTGTTTCGACCGCAGGGACCAGGGTCTAATTGAAGTTCCAGGTTGGGGGGTTGGGGGCTTGGGTGCTGATCATGCTGATTGGTTGAGTTCACGAAGCATTTTGATTGACTCCATGCAGCCTTTTATTTCAACCACCATTTTTTTCTCAACCAGTTGTGAAAAACAATGCAGAGCTGCAGCTAACAAGATAAGCATGGCTTATTTTCAGTCCCAAGTTAGCATAAAAAAGCTTGAAGCAACGTCAGACTTGAGCATATTGTTTTAACTTTGCATCTATCACTATCCAGACAAATGCATGTCTGCCATAAGATTACACACACACACACAGAGTGTTTTTTATATATACACATATATATGCATGTATATATTGTTACAAGCCCCTGCTCTTTCTTTTGTTTTCTCTTTTCTGTCTGAGGATAGCTGCCAATTGGATAGGGGCGGAGCCTGATTATTCCTAACGCCTAAGGCCTCTACCTATTTAAGATCTGCTGGTGGCACTTCAGTTTTTGGGGGGCCTACCTCAGGAAACCTGTTGTTTGTGGTTTTGGAGTTTGTGTTTCCTTTTCTTTTGTACAGGATGGTGAGTTGTGTTTGTTTAGTTATATTAGAGGGAAAGCATAGGTAAGTCAGCTGACCCGGAAGAATCTTTTGTGTATATTCTTTAGTGTTTCTCGGGAGTTAGGAAAGCATCAACTCCGAGTTGTAGTTTAGATTAGTTAGCTCACCAGTCAAATTTTATATTTTTATTTCCCTGGCCTTTGCCATTTGCTTTGCTACCTTCCTGAATGGCTCTCATGTTGGTCCTTATTTTGGGTCGTAACTATACACACACACAAAACAATGCAATGGACTTTGATAGTGTACCTGAATAACATTTACATTTATGCATTTGGCAGACGTTTTTATCCAAAGCGACTTACATTGCATTCAAGGTACACATTTTTACATTTTGTCAGTTCTTGCTTTCCCTGGGAATCGAACCCATGACCTTGGCGTTGCTAGCACCACGCTCTTGTTGTTTGAGCTACAGGAAAGCTACAATACATCTCAATACGACTAATGAACCGATACCACAACAAAAACCTAAACCAACCGGAAAAGTTAATGGCATAATAGATTACCCACATAGAACTTAAATAATTCATTTATTTATTAATTTAAAAAATTTGTTAATTGGTTAATTTGAGCATTTTTAAGAGATAATAAAATAATATATAAAAATAATAATTTCTGCAATGTTGCATAGGAAATGTGCATTGTGAAATGTGCAAAGATTTTCATCAGGCAAGCCCTTTTTTGTTGCACACACAGGAGGATTTCAACAAATTTACTTCTGACCACTACCTAAAATCTAGCTGGTGCGTTCTCTGCCAAAAGTACAGATTGCTCTATGAATGGCTAAGGAAGTACATCATCACATCCAAAACATCTAGTTCCATCTCCAAAATGGTGTCGCAACAGGAGGGATTGGTCTGCTTTTCATAAATATTCCAGTATTGGAGATCTGCATATGCGCTCTGTTTGATGTAGGGAATCTGAGAGACTGTACGAAACACTGGAGGACTGCCAGCTCTAAATCTTCCCTTCACTTCAGCTTTAGGTGAAGAATGAATACAAAGTCATGGTGAGTTACCGAACCATTCCAATAATTAACTTCATGTAGCAACCCGCTGGCGTAGCGAGATCTGACAACCCCACAAAACTTCATTTCTCTATTTATTGTTGTTCGTTCCCTTCTTTCCTTTCGTTCATCAACATGACAGATGGACAGCCAAAGCTATAGGAGTCCAGACATTTATTTTACACATCAATGATCCAAATTCTTTGCACACTGAAAGGAAATGCAAAAAAAATAAACAAGGAGCTAGAAAATCAAACTCCAAGCAACCACGGATCTACTGATGCAACTGGGACCAGCCTTCGATGAAATATAGGACTATACTAGACTTGTTGACATTACATAAGAAAAGAGTAATTTTTATGAGTATATAAGTCTATAATATTTAAAGCCAAGTCTAGAGAAAACTTCCACGAAGCTTTAAAACTTTTTTTTACATCATTGGCTCACAGAGTGTTTTTTATATATTAAAATATAGTGAATATTTTATGAGCAGTAGGATAACCATATTCATCCACACAAGGCCAAAGCACAGCCAAAACAATGTTCTTCCGCAAAATGCGTGCAGTTTTGTTTTTTAACCGTTTTCAAAAGTTACAAAGTGTACCAAAAACATAACACAGCTGGGAAAAACTGAACTAAACTACATTTGGATCACTCCAAAACTAACTACAATAAATGCAAAATGTCCCAAAATACTTTTGGAGTTTGATTTATGGTATATAAAAATCTGTGCATCACATTACAGTGTTGTTTTAGTATTATTTATATACTATTATAGCAGTTATTCATATTTTAAATTATTTCAATTATTTTAAAAAATTAATAAAAAAACGTAAAGATTATGAAATTATAATTTTATATTTCAAAATTTTTCCTTTTCCATTTAGGTTAAATTTGAATAATTTTGTTATGCACTTTTGTCATTTTTGTTAGTTTTTCATATTTCTATAAATCATCTTTAAGTCAGTAATTAATTTTAATGTTTTAATTTTAGTCGCTAATGCAACATTTCTAATTTATGTTTTTCATCTAATTTATATTTTATTTTATAATTTTCTTTATTTAATTTACAAAAAAAAAAAAAAATTATTTCTTTAAACAAGAAAATAAAACTGATTTTTTTCTTCTAAAACTAACAATGATAGAGGAACACTAAATTGAAAAATAAAATTTTTTATTAAAATAGAAATATAAAAATGTAATAACCCTGTTGGGAATTGAACCAATGACCCTAGCCTTCCATTGAATTAAGCGTGAGATTATGAAGTAAAAAGGCTGAAATTGTTTTTCTTGCACAATTAAAAAAATAATTTTAGCACCATGCTAAACCAGAAATAGAGCTATAAATATAGTTAACAGTGACAAAAATGACCACGTATAGAGGTTAAAAAAAAAACATTCAGGGATTGAATCCCAGAAGCCCAGCCCTGGTTTGAAGAGTTGGCGAAAGTGCAATGGCCTGAACTCAGCTGGGTGCCGAAATGACAGGGGTGACACTGAGGATCTGAAAGCCATCAGACAAACTTGCACTGCTTCTCAAAGCCTCATTTATTGGCTTGAAAAAAAAAAAAAAATACAGAATGCTTTTTTGCGGATGGATCCCTGTGGCAATCCCTGTGCCTAAGCCGACGACTGCGCTTCAGCCAGAGATGGAAGAGAAGGCACAGGAATGTGCAGAAGAGAAGAGGGAGGTCGTTTGGCCTTTTCTTTTTTCTCCCTCCATCTCTGCCGCCCCTGATCTCAGCGGTGAAGCCGCCCACTCGCTCAGCTGTTCTCTGGAAGCCGCAGGCCGCAGCTTTCAAGACTGGTTTTGTAACCACCTACAGTACCAGCCTACATGAAGACAAAAAACAACACCCCTCATCCCTTCCCCAAAAAAAGCTATTTAATCATAATAGTTCTATCATGTAGTCCAAGCACACCTAATGATTGAAAGTAAGAAGGTGGCATGTGCTGGTAGGAAACGGCTCACATGAAAATGTACGCTAGGCATATTAGCATACTGCTTTTATCCCAGCACCGCTGTTCTGGATCAACAAGCCCTCAGCAGCATGAGGTACAGTCATATTGTGCTGAGTCTGCAAATTATTCTAATCCGAGCCGGGTTGTAAAAACAAGCACATATCTGAAAGCACTGATGCAATTGCAGTTTGTGCTGCACCAAAAATAGTCATGCTTTAACATAAGAGGGACAAAATACAAAGATGTGTTTACAAGATGCACACGACTGATACTTGACTTTCAAATGTTACTTGATTCATTGGGCCCTACACTTGGCGCAATGTGGCGCCAGGCGTGACGCAAGTGTTTTTTGCTAGTTTCAGCCCGACACAGTTAACATATTCCTGCGCCACGTTGTTTAAATAGCAAATGCATTTGCGCCCATGCACGTGCTGGTCTGAAACTGAGGTGTGTTCAGGCGCATTGTTGGCGCACAAATGGGCAAACGCGCCAACAATGTGTCTGAACACACATCATTTTCAGACCAGAAAAAGCCTTTATTAACCCCCCGGAGCCGTGTGCATTACTTTTATAATGGATGGATGCACTTTTTTGGGCTTCAAATTTAGGGCCCCATTTACTGCCATTATAACGCTTGGATCAGCCAGGACATGTTTTAATATAACTCTGATTGTATTCATCTGAAAGAAGAATGTCATATACACCTAGGATGGCTTGAGGGTGAGTAAATCATGGGCTAATTTTCATTATTGAATGAAAACTATCCCTTTAAGATACTTTGCTAACCTTTTGTTTTGGAGCTTTGATGCAGCCATCATCTCATGGTGCAAACAAGAAGTAAACTGCTCTGGTCATGTGACAATTTGCACTAACCATGTGATACTGCATACATTTAATTGAGACCCTTTACTTTTTTTACATATTTGCACAATGCACTAAAAAACACCAGGCAGTAACATTTTTAGAGCTTTAGAGAACATTCTTTATGGTCACTTTACGGTGACCAATGGGATTTAATGGGTCAAGTGTTGACTAAAAAGATGCGTCTTCACTTGTTTCTCGAAAATGGCTCAGCGGCTCAGGTTGAGTTATGCGGGTCATTCCACCAGCTTGGAACAGTCAAGGTTAAGGTCCGTGAAAGTGATTTTCTGCCTCTTTGGGATGGCACCACAAAGCGTCATTTACTTGCAGAGTGCAAGCTTCTGGAGGAAACGTAGTAGTGAGTTTAGGTATAGGCAACACGTTCTCACTCCCAACTCGTCACATATTGACGCTTGGTCAGGACCCCAACAGTTTTAATGCACAGGGTACTCCTTTAGCATCATTTTTCAATGCGCAGGGTATTGCATCGATTTCAGTTGTTTGCCCGTGCGTCAGATCAAGATTCTTTGCATTTGTAAAAGTAGACATGATTTTATAAATATTTATAGGCTACTTTTATATTTTGGAGCAACTAACCCCATTCCTACCCTAAACCTACCCACTTCTCAACAATATAAAACACATAACAGGTAAATAAAACTTTCTGAAGTCAAACAATATCTTTATGTAAAGAATAGAGCTGATCTTAATGTTTTAAATTGAAAATCACACTCCAACATGTCATAATGGCAAAATCATAACCTAATATATAATTTCATAATGACGATAACATTCCCATGGCCAACACGTCTGTGTATGATGCCAAAGGGTTCAATGGAATACCCTGGCCATCGAAAAATTATGCTAAAGCATTAAAATGTGACACCAAAGGGTCCTGACCAAGCGTCAATATGTGATGAGAATTTGCCAAATTATAATAGTTTGTAGAACCCAGTTCTGGTTTAACAGATTAAAACCATAGAACTGCTGAAAGTCATTACTCTAAGTCATTTGTCTGAAGAACATGGAAGCATTCTCACTTGTGACGCCATGATAATTTGTGGCAGTGCTTTGTACGTGTGGAAAAAAATGGATCTATGAAAACATGCTGAGAAAATAGGCTTCACCTGTGAATACAGCTGCACCCTCAAAACCATAAATGAGAAACTTCATATCATTCATAGAGTTCCATTAAATGTTCAGGGTCACTACGGACAGAGAATACTAAAAGATGGTTGCCATGGAAACTCTGCTTTTGTTTGAATATTTGCATGCTATTAGAACTCGCTAAACACAGGATATACAAACCTCAGCTCGCTCTGGTAAAGGAAACCTAAAGTGCATTAACATAAATATGCTTTAGTTAGGGCTGTCAATCAATAAATAAATCAAATGAACGACAATTCAATGCATACATCTAAAAGATCTAAGTGATTGCTTCCAAACATGTTCATTCTCTCAAGTTTGTCAACTGTTTCATTATAGTGTCTGCTAGAGGTTTTTTCCTTATTTTCCATGTAATGAATTATGAAACACTGATGATGAAATAGAAAATCCTCATCATAAATTGAATCTCTTTAAGTTCAAGTATGTGCACCCAGACAGCAGAACAACAGAACAAATAAGATTCTGGTTTATGGATGCTCATATTAAAGGAATAGTTCACACAAAAACATAATTTACTCACCCTCATGTCACTTCAAAAACCTGTATGACATTGTGTCTTTCATAAACTACAGATGACTCTCCTTGTTTGACTTTTGAAAAACGTAAGTAAAAAGTTTTTTTCTTTTCTCGAGAATCTCTCGTCTCCATCCAGGACTCAACAGAGTCCTTGGGAGTTCCTCTCTAAAGCCCGGGATACACTGCACGATGTTAGCAATCCTATAAGATCATTACAAATCACACTGAATCCTATAAGATCATTACAAATCACACTGTGCGACATGGATCTATTAAACTTGGGTACGGCATGCATGTAGACTGTACGATGATGACACCTATTGACTCGTAGGCTACGAAAGTTTCTGTAGAAGAATAAAACCTCATCAGCATGTGCTAGAGGTAAACAAAAAGAGCAAGACGAATCGCACTTTGGCAGCTGTAGTTTTTATGTGTGCTGAAAAAAAGAGGACACTGTGAAAGAGGAAGGGGAAAGAGCTTAAGGTAAGCATTTTAGCGGCATGTCGTGTTGATTTCATGTCGTATTTTTGTTGGCTTATCAGTAGACATAGGTCGTAGCAGCAAACACACTCTGCAAGGAGTGCTGAATTTCTGACACTGTCAGAAAAATTATCGTAGGCTATCTTTGGTCTTAAGACTGTGACAACAGCCATCTTTGAACCTCTCTCACTGACATAGTTCTCCTCCTCCACTATGTTGTGGTTCACTGGGAGCACAGCCTGTTCTTCTTGTTGTGGACAATGATGGCCGGGGCGGTTTGCAGTGATTGTCAGTGATTGTATGGTATAAATTCAGAATAATTTGAATTTACTTGTATTGTATTGTATTGTATTATACACTGCCTGGCCTAAAAAAAAAGTCGCTGTTTGGATTTAAATTGGCAAAGGCTTCTGGGCCAAAAATGAATGGACCTCTTGATGAAAATAAATGCTGTGATGTTATTTGCATCAAGGGGTGCATACATTTTTGGTCAAGATCTTGTATTGACAATGCAAGAGTCCAGCACTCTGTAAAGTCTCCTCCAGCACATCCCAAAGACTTTCAATGAATTTAAGGTCTGGACTCAGAGGTGCCAATTCATGTGTAAAATGATTCTTCATGCTCCCTCACAACCATTCTTTCACAGTTTGAGCCTGATGAATGTTGACATTGTCATTCTGGAATATGGCCATGATGAGTCTTCCTACATGGTTGTTTAAGAAATGAAAAGCTACATACTCCATCAATTAGGGTTAGAAGAACTGTTGCCACACATATAACATTCTAGAAACATAACAATCACTGCAATAATGATCCAATCATAGACTCTTTAGCATTTGCCTATTTAAATCCAAACAGCAACTTTTTTTTGGCCGGGCAGTGTATTATATTATATTAGTTATATTATATTATATTATATTATATTATAAATGCGTAAATGCCTATGATTGGATCATTATTATGTTTCTTGCATTTTATATGTTTGGCAACAGTTCTTCTAACCCAAATTGATGGAGTGTGTAGCTTTTTCTTAAACAACCATGTAGGAAGACACATCATGGCCCTATTCCAGGATGACAATGTCAAGATTCGTCAGGCTTAAACTGTGAAAGAATGGTTGGGAGGGAGCATGAAGAATCATTTTCACATGAACTGGCACATCTGAGTCCAGAATTCTTGGAAAGTCTTTGAGTGCTTTACTCTTGCATTGGCAATACAAGATCTTGACCAAAAACTGATGCACATCTTGATGAAAATAACAATCAAAGCATTTATTTCCATAAAGAGGTGCATCAATTTTAGGTCAAGTTCCAGGAATATGGCCATGAAGTGTCTTCCTACATGGTTGTTTAAGAAAAGCTACACACTCCATCAACTAGGGTTAGAAGAACTGTTGCCACACATATAACATGCTAGAAACAATAATAATCACTGCAATAATGATCCAATCATAGACTCTTTAGCATTTGCTATTCAAATCTAGACAGCAACTTGTTTTGCCGAGCAGTGTATTATTAAGCTCACAGGCAGAAATGAAGGAACCTGAAAATAATAACTAATGCTTGTCACATCGGCCTACAAAACATGGCATCAGATCAAGGGCAATGTCCTTCTTTCTTTTGGACCCTCAGGTGGCTGAAGTCGCTTCAGCCACCTGAGGATCCAAAAGAAAGAAGGACATCAATGTGTCTTCCTGGGTGGGTCGGTTATAGTTCAGTCAGTGCAGGCTACAGGTCTGGGCCGAATGAAGATGTGTAACACACTTGCAAACTGGATTAAGATGGCCTCATGTTGTCATCAGCATTTCTGTTAACGCTGAAATAG
Organism: Paracanthobrama guichenoti; assembly: GCA_018749465.1. Lineage (NCBI taxonomy): Eukaryota > Metazoa > Chordata > Actinopteri > Cypriniformes > Gobionidae > Paracanthobrama > Paracanthobrama guichenoti. The sequence goes on from CM031967.1 coordinate 10,094,069, forward strand.
TCCAGAGCATGGCATGCCACTAGAGCCGCGCTGTCAGGAGAAAATAGGGGATCATATCCTTCTGGCGCCAGGCCACATGAGCCCGGCAGAAAGAAAATAAAGGGGCTGCCACTGCTTAGCGTAAAATAATGGGTTTCAAGTACCTCCCATCTGCGAGGGCCGATAAATAGCGATTGAAAGAGAAACTTAAGTCAGCCCTGCTGAGGGAAGTTATTTGCCGTACCCTTTAAATATTAGACTTTATAGCTTCATGATTGGGCTTTATGAGCTGAGAACGGCATATTTCATCTCCAGGTCTCACATCTTTTGGGTCTTTTATGAGATTTGTATCACATTCGCATGTTAGTGTGCAAGTCAGAGTCAGTTATCTTGGAACCTCAATGTAACAAAGCTTTTAAAGCAAAGCCAGATCATAACGCTTGAAATAACACTTTCATATTTATATGTGAGTGTATTCTGGAAGCTACTGGCTGTATACAGGACTGTAATATAAAACTGCATTATGATATCATAAATGCCATCAATTTGCTCATCAGTAAAGGCCATCTCAAAGATATCATGGCACAAGGGTAGAAACCTGAATTCACAGAATAAGAATACCTCTAAAGCAAACTGACTCCACAGAGGTTACGCCCAGTTTACACATGGTATTAAAGGGATAGCTCACCAAAAAATTTAAATTATCCCATGATTTACTCGCCCTCAAGCCATCCTAGATGTATATGACATTCTTCTTTCAGACAAATACAATCGGAGTTAAATTAAAACATGTCCTGGCTTGAAGGCCAAAAAAGTGCATCTATCCATTATAAAAGTACTCCACATGGCTCTGGGGGGTTAATAAAGGCCTTCAGAAGCAAAGTCATGAATCTGTGTAAGTAAAATATCCATATTTAACATGTTATAAAGTAAAATATCTAGCTTCAGCCGTATTCAACTTACAAAAAAAATAAAAAACATAACTGACGCGATGTATGATGTAGGACATAGCGGAAGCATTTTAAACTGTGAGAGGTGTTACACTGGCATCACTGTCTGGTTTGGGAGCACCACCCAAGCAGAGAGGAAGCCTCTCCAAAAGGTCATAAAGACTGCAGAGATGATGAATCTGATCTCCCATCCATGGACACTATATACACAACATTGCAGGAAAAAAAGCACAGAACATCCTCAGGGATACATACCATCCAGCTAACTCTCTGCTCAGGCATAGGCGCTCAATATATAACCTGAGAGACAGTAGACCAGACAGTCTCATTACACATAAAGCACGTTTTTATAACTGTTACTTTCCAGCCATAGTCAGACTGATGGAAAACGACTTAACAGAAGAGAAAAATATGTCTCTCACATCTAAGATCACAAGGTATCATATAGAGACTGCTAAGGTTATTTTATGCTTATAAGCCGTTTATATGCATCTGTCATGAGACTTTTTACTTCAGTTTCTTGGTCATATTATGTATCGTCTCAGGACAAAGTAAACTGCAAAATATATAGTGTATGTCATTGTATGTTTATAGTGTGTATTTTATTGTACTTTCTCAGTGTTTAATAATTGTATGTACAGCCTTGATAGCTCTCTTTATTATTATTATTTATTTATTTATTTTGTTCTTATTGGTTTTTTTGTAATGCTGACACTAAAAGCTTTGCTCAGAAAAATTCCTATGCACTCGTACCAGCAAATAAACTTCAAACTAAAATAAAATCCTTTCTTCTGGTTCACAAAAAGAAGCTTCAGTCAGGGGTTTCAGTCATTTTCTCCAATATGGACTGCACTGACTTTCATTATAATGGACAAATATATATATATATATATATATATATATATATATATATATATATATATATATATATATATATATATATATATATATTTATTTATTTATTTTTTGTGTTAAACTGCACTACCCACTAGTGTGGTTATGACACCAAAACTTCACTATTTAACTATTTGAAAATTAAAATATTATGATACCGTTATGTTTTTATTACCATAGAATGAGCCATTTCTCTCTACATACACCACGGGTCCCCTTACAGTGAAGTCGCCATTTTGTGCCACCATGTTTCTACAGTAGCCCTAAACGGACAAAGTTCTCTACAGAACGCTAGCTACTCTCTGCTATCTCAGACGACGACATCTTTGTCATGTGTCGGCCACCGTAGCTTCTCTATGTGCTTTGCAACCTCACTGCTAGATGCCACTAAAATTTACACACTGCACCTTTAAGATTTAAAGTACACAAGTGCACATTCAATACAATTACGTGCACATTTTTTTACTGGGCACACACAGTTTCACAGATTCGGGTTTGAAATAAAAAATTTTTTTATTGGATTTCCAAAAGTGCAACTTGATAAATATCCCAAACCTTCCTTTTTCCCCCATCTATGTAACATTATGCACCATACTCACAGAAATCTAGCATGTAGGCACACTAACGCTACACTGCTGTGTCAGTAAGCTAAATAGCCCCGCTAAGCAGCACACTAGCCATACTGTTTTTCACTTTCTCTCCAATTTCCACGATGGGTTTGTCAATGCTAACAAAGCTGCTCTTTAGTCACTTTTAAGTCTAATAACGTGTCAGACACCATAGTCGTGCTTGTTGGTTGTCTCTGTGCCTAGTGGGCCGTGATTTATTTGAAGTCCCACTTCAAACGCCGGCTAGCCTCTGGTGAAGCTAATATATGCAATGTCCGATGTCATTGTGATTTTTACAGATTGGAAATGAGAGCTGGCATTAGCGTTCTCCTGGCCGAAGAGCCCCATTCGGCTGTAGCTAATGTTTTAGATTAACACTAAACCCAATTACCGTTTCAAGCCAGAGAAATCAAAGAAAAGTGTAAAAATGCTCTCATTAGTCTGAGCATATGACATTGTTTAATCCTCATTAAAGACCCGGGGCCTCTTAGAGCTGTTAAAAAAATAAATGATGGTAAGATGCACCGAGCCAGCCTTAGAAGCACATTTACCGCAGTATGTCACAAATCTCCATGACTTTATTCACCACTGAAGACCAGCTGCCGTAATAGGAAATGAGGGGGCACCGATCATCGAACATCACTCAAAACACTCAATTGTCTTTTTATGAGGTTCAAAAGGCCTTTGAAATTAATAAACGTCAGTTTTAATGAGTTCAACGGATCAGCGATGTGTGCATGTTGCAAACACAGACGCGCACGGTCCTTCTGTTGTCGCACTCGCGGCCAAATGCACCCCGTCTCTGCCAGCGAAACCCACCCTAGTCTCAAACTGCTTAATTAGGTCTGCAATAAAAGCACAAGCTGATCTTATTGATTTGATCTTGTTTAATAAATGTGACGGAGCTGATTGGAATAAATCAACCAAGGCTCACTGGAAATACGCACCTGTGGTGACATTTCTGCAGAATGATATTACGCTGCTTCTTGCACATTTTGCGACACATTCAAAGTGAAATGTCACAACCAAAACAATAAAAAAACATTTTCGTTACTTGAAATAAAATGAAGATAACTGAAATAAAATAAAATACACCAAAACTTGCCTTACTGAACAATTTAGCAAACCGTCCCTTTGCGCCACCTGGTGGCAATTTTGTGAACGAGTGTCACCTGACTGGGTTGTTTTTAACGCCGCGTTCTCGCGGTACATGCGGCATTTTAGTTGACTACCTACGGTATTTTATTTCAGCTAGATCCAAGGCAAGATTTCTTATTTTCATTTAGTTTAACTTGATGTACTAAAATAACGAACTAAAACTATATTAAAATTGATATACACTGTAAAAAATTTGGCACGTTAAGTTTTATCCGAAACGGATAAAAATGTGATAGTGAAATTGCATTGGCTTTCGTATTTCTCGTGACCAACTGCGTCATTACGTCAGCTTTGATTGTAAAATGTCAATGGCTCTTGTGTGTCTCGTGACTAATTGCGTCATGCTAAAAAGTCGGGTGTATCTTTTGAATGAGATATGACTGACTGACTGAGTGCGTGCGTGCGTGCGTGCGTGCGTTCACGGAGCAGTGGGATCATCATTTCAGCGAATTAAACATTAAGATCAACTCTGTTCTTACATGAAGATGACTTCATGACTTCAGAAGACTTAGACTGCAACATGAGTTAATACTTTTATACAGTTTTTTGCAATAAATACCCGTGACTGTATATTTATTTACCTGTTACATGTTTTATATTATTGAGAAGTGGGTAGGTTTAAGGTAGGAGTGGGGTTAGTTGCTCCAAAATATAAAAGTAGCCTATAAATATTTATAAAATCATGTGTACTTTTACAAATGCAAAGAACTAAATGTGTCTTGATCTGACGCATTGAGCAAACAACTGAAATCAATGAAGCACCCTGTGCGTTGAAAAAAATTATGCTTAAGAGTTACCCTGTGCGTTAAAAAGTGATGCCGAGGGGTCCTGACCAAGCGTCAATATGTGTTGATAAAGCACATATTAATGCCTGACCATATTCTACATCCCTTAATCCTACCTAATTCCTACCCAATACCTAAATTAACAACTACCTTACTATTAGTAAACAGTAATTATGAGTTTATTGAGGCAAAAGCCGTAGTTAATAGTTAATAGTAAGAATTGTACCCTAATCTAAACTGTGATGGAAAAACATGTTGAGAGATTGATTATAGTGGACAGAAGAGAAAAAGATGTCAAATTAGCCTCAGCCGTTGTAACAAACAACAGCGTTAACACATTTTCTGTAATTTAATGCACAGCCTTCAGTATAGTGTTATAAATGCATGTAAAAAAAAAAAAAAAAATAAAAACATTGATAGATTTATGATTTTAATAATAACAGTGGAAACATGTCATCACCAGTGTTGGGGAAAGTTACTTTAAAAGTAATGTATTACAATATTGCGTTAAAAAAAGTAACTCATTTTAAAAGTTACTAGTTACTTTTTTATGGAAAGTAATGCATTACATTATTTTTGCATTACTTTTTCTCACCTGGGCTGGGCTTGCTTCTTTGTTTTTTAATAACAACAAAAGTTCTATTTTTGCAAATGTAAAGGCACTTTCACACCAACAGTGAAATGAATAAGCCTCAGGCTGAAAGAAATGCAAATTCACACCGCAGTTAAAATAACCTTTAAGCTGTTCAGCTGTTTAGCTGAAGTAGAATAGCATGCAGGAGAAGAAAGTTCAATCTACTTCAGCATAAAAAAATAAAAATACATTTTGCTTATTAGTATGGTTGAAGTGGTTGGAAGGTCAGCAGCAAAGACAATGGCTAATAAAATTAAACACATAAAGTATATTTGTATAATTTAATACATTTAATTATTACAGGTTTGCGCAATATTCTGAGATTGCATTTCATTGTTTTTATTCATTTTGAGTAATACTGAATCTGTGAAGTGAGAGTTTTGTAGTTTATTCTAAAACTACAATAACCATAATGCTCATGCAGCACACAATGTACATTTACTCATGATTTATATCAACATTAGGACAGGAGAGCTGTCAGTCAATAAATGGAAAAGCAAAGTAACTTAAAGTAATGGTACATACTTGAAAAAGTAACAGATAAGTTGTAAATTTAAATGTAATGCGTTACTTTACTAGTTACTTAAAGTAATCTGATTACGTAACTCAGGTCACTTATAAGGAGTTACCCTCAACACTGATCATCACAGTCTGTGAAAAGGTTTCATGAGCCTATGTTGGAATGGCGTGAAACACATGGTCAGTGAATATGGATGAGCGACTCAGCTGTGAGGTGGCCAATCAATGCCATGCAATTCAAGTTCCGACAGGGCTCAGCAGGAGAGGAGGCGTAAGATCGTAGCATTGAAAATGACGGTTTTCAGAAAACAGTCTGCATTTTCCACCCCTGAGGTCAGACCTGTCTGTGTCACAATGCGAGCTATAAACGGCAAGCAAACATAAGGCATCACGACTCCTTTCATTCCATCCGTCGCAGAAGACTTAAGCACCCCGCAGTTTGTGTCCAATATCATCAGTATTTTCCCTCACCAAGGCCGTGTGCTTCCTGCCTTGAGAGCGCAACGAGGGGGAGAGAGATTGTGCGCCTCGTGCGTGTTTTTGGAGTGGTGGGAGGACGGGGATGAGTCACAAGAGCAGACATGATCGCGGCAAGAAATGTAAAGGAACCCATCTGGAGGATCTTAGGATCGCATATGCATATAAGTTGTTGAAATAGGCCGGCTGAGAGCATGTGATTGAGAAGCTCCCCGGGTCTGCTCCTAACTGCGTGTGCGTGGCGTGATTGAAAGCTCGTCGACAGCGCACAGGCACCTTTAAATGATTTATCGTGCATCCAGACTAACAAGAGGACCTCGTCAGCGTTGCCTAAGCTCATCTTTGATTGACAGCTTTCACACCACCCTACTCCCACCCTTGTCCACCCCTGCCGGTATGCCTGTGACCACATTGTTCATTACCTTTATGCTGTGAGTCTAGATCTAGTGGAGAAGATGAGGAGACACCGGTGTGCCGAATTCTGACCCCTGCCAGATTATTACTCCTCCCTAAATCCCCAGTATAGGTAGATTTAGGATTAGGTGTGGGGGTGGGGTTCGGATTAGGCAATCAGGTAGCGACTTCAACGATGGGTTAATAATTTGACAGGGGAGTCGAAATTTGGCACAACACCAGCATCTCGCTTCTCCTTAAGCAATGGATAACGTCCACAGACCAGCTCCTCTCATGTAAGGACCATCCTGTGAGCAACGCATGGACAACACTGTTAAAGGGATAGTTCACCCCAAAATTTAAATTTGCTGTTATAGGGCTCTGTGGTTTCCACAATGTGGAAAACACGGACGGAATTTGTCAAATTTTTAATGTATTAATAAAAAGTAAGTCAGTACACTTAAATCAAATCAAGATTTTAAATCAAATCAAGACTTGTGCCTGTGAATATTAAACAGCACAAATACTATTTAAATATGAATCCTGCATGTTCTGCGCATCTCTGTGTGAATGAATGGCGCAGACGTGCGGTTTCACTGAAGCACGTGTGATGCTTGTGGTGTTTTCAGCGTCTGACGCTTCACTATATGAGGATGAGAATGCATGAACTTCATCACCAGAGACGCTCTGAGCATCACTTCACCAGCATTTTATCGTTTAATTTGAGAAAAACTATTGTCATATCATACACAGAAACTCAAAAGGTCTTCATGGCAAACCGTCAAAATAAAAGTTTGGTTTAACTTGAAGAAATTGTGGCAGAAATATATTACTGTTAGTAGAATTTAGCTATACATACATAACATTATTATTAAAACGTAATTTTTTTTAAAGGAATAAATCACAATTTTCTTCCATGTTTTAATTTTAAGAGTAAAATCTCTGTTGTGCAGCACTTTGTTTGACAAAAAAGTTTAATTTCATATGATTAAAAGATAAATTAAATGTGTAGTGCTGTCAAACGCAGTAATCGCATCAAAATAAAAGTTTGTTTACATAATATATGTGTGTATATTTGAATACACACACATATATGTATATAAGAATATATACATGTATATATACACGTATAAAATAAATATTTGCATGTATATACTGTATATAACAGATGTGATTAATCGTTTGACAGTGCTAGTTTTATGCCTTCATTTGATTGCCAGAAAACACAGAATTTCTGGGGAGGAAAAATCATAGAAATGTAAAAAAATATATATATATTTTTGTTTTTATGAATTTAATTAATTAGACATGCTTTTTAATTATTAAAATGGAATCCAGAAAACTTAAAAAGGAAAAAACGGAATTTGGAAAAATATAAAACATACATTTTTAATAATTTCATAGGGCCCTACTGTTAATTTACTCACACTCAGGCCATCCAAGATGTAGGTGTCTTTTTTTCAGTAGAAATGTTTTCAGTAGAAATCAGCAAAAGATTTTTAGCTCAAAACTTTACATGCACACACAGACACACACACACACACGCACACTATACGATAATACTATGTTGTTTTAGTCCAGGTAAAATTCCACTAAAAACACCACGACCGACTTGTCCGACTGCATTTCAAACCCCCTAAACTAGACTGGCTTCTTCCAGTTGCCTGATCAACTGCTGCACTTTCAGCATCAAACACTTACATTCCATTGAACGAGGATCAAAACACACTGATTACATCCCTCGCACATAAATACACACACGCACTAAACCATGGCAATGCAATCACCCTTATTAGTGGCCACTGCAGAGATATGGCATGCATTTCAGACATTCTTTTCTACTCACAGCTCCAGAAAGCAGAATGAAAAATTGCATTTCATAAACTCAATCTGCCCTGTTATTGCTTTATGGCGTGTGCACTAAATCGTCTATTATGTGGATCTTAAGGTGGCACATAAATTCCATACATTACAGCGTGTTATTTTAGATTAGGGCGACTGCAATAATGCATCCTCAGGGCTGTTGGAGACAACACGTTTCTCATTTTCCATCTTTATCAGCATGTGGCTCTACGAGAAAGACACACCAGATTTAATTCCCCTGAATGGAGACCCAATATTGTCTGTTCACATTATGTAAAACATGTCTAAGTGATCGACATGGGAAAGATATGATTATGTTCAGAACATCCGAATTGACAGGAAAATAAAAAGCTGGAGTCTAAATGCGGTCAGAGCACAATCTGCACTTTTTCTTATGTAATATCTTTCATGATTGGCCAGATCTGCCTACAACGCCCCTTTCTTTGTTCTTTGACGTGGGCACCGTCTTTCTTCTCTTCCATCACAGTCGTCTCATTGTTGGGTCTTGGGTGGAGTTGTTTGAAGGGGGGTTTGGGAACCGAGGGGGGTTCCAGCTCTTTAAACTAGATTAAGCCACACTGACGACATTGTCTGAAGACTCAGTAAACATGGGAGAATAGTAACTGCCACAGAAACCCAGTCACAGAGACTTGAAACGACTCAGATAATATAAAACTAAAAGGAGTAGGGTAAGGATTTGGGATTAGGGGACAAGTGAGCCGTTTGAGGGTTTGTTGATAATAGCCGTCTGCATGAAACGGAGAACTTCCATGCACTCACTCAATCTTAATGTTTGTGTTACAGACCAAACGGTGAACAGGATCAGTGCTTTTCTGTTGTTCTTTAGCGACTACCTTATGCAAAGTGGGCCTGGGGTCTGTTTGAGCCAAGTGCCACATCTCATTAAGATCAAGTATTCTGACATGGCCACTTGTACCGTATGTAGTATCGTGGACTGAAGGCTGAATAACGCTGGCGGAACTGGATACATGGTTCCAGTTGAAATATGTATTTGTGTGTGACCATTAACGCCATGGTTGTGTTTAAAAAAGGATGTTACATACTTATATTAATCATATACATACTGTCCAGAGTATGCAAATTTGCAATATCAACCATGATTTTTTTCTTGATCCATTATATCTGACTCTCAAATGTTAAGACATTATATAAAAATGGCTTTAAAATGATAACTAGATGCCAATCTCTGAATAAAATGACAATGACAATGTAGCACAGTATGGTTTGAAATAAATTAATTATATAAGCTATATAAACCATTTTTTAGTCTTTAGTTTTTACTAAACGTCTGATAGTATATGTCTGAGATATATATATATATATATATATATATATATATATATATATATATATATATATATATATATATATATATATATATATATATATATATATATATATATATATAATAATAGCGTGCGTGGCGCTAGCAACGCCAAGGTCGTGGGTTCGATTCCCAGGGAAAGCAAGAACTGACAAATTGTAAAAATGTGTACCTTGAATGCAATGTAAGTAGCTTTGGATAAAAGCGTCTGCCAAATGCATAAATGTAAATGTAAATAGTAATAACCAGTAATAACTAGCTAGTGTTTATTTGTAATATTAATAAAAAAATATGGATGGAGTGTTCGTGACATCACCCGTAGGTTTCCAAAGAGCATTTTTGAAGCCTAAAAGCCGGCCATGCCATCTTGGCAGCGCATCACTCCCGGATAACTGAAAATAGGCAAAGAGGTGGGACGTGGGTGGAGCTGAGGTGCCAGGTTGCTGAAACCACGCCCACCTAGCTCAACCATAGTGGCAATCCACTGGTCACTCAAGTGGCCACGCCCTTAATTATGCAGAACTTTAAGGCTTAATATAATTTAAATGGATAAGTTATTAAAAAAAAATGACCCCCTCACAGTTATCATGAAGAGCATTAGCTATATAGACCAAAACCACTTTTTGTACCAGATTGTAAACATATTTGTTTCTGCTGCAAAGTTGAGCATTTTTAAAGTGGGGGAGATACACATTTGACTCCCTTTTGGAGCCCGTCTCTGCAGCCAGATGATATGTCACTTCCGTTCAAGAGAGACCGCGGGACACATATGTATCACATATGGTCACGTGGACAATGTAGCACACTACTGTTTTCAAATGTTTAGCATGCATGCATACATACATGCATCTTTTCACCATGATGTATTATTATCATTACTACTACTTCTATATTCGGTGCCAAATGGCTCCCTCAGTACTTCAAGTCCACGATTTGGTATTAAATCCTGATTCTGGAGTGGTTAGTCGGACCACAATCTCAACCTGGGCTTCATTCTCCTCTCCGAATGTTACGAGATAGAGCACAACACCATGCCCTGTCAATAGCACTCGCCAGAAATAACTTTATGAATAATGCAACACAGGGTCTGCCCTCTTCTAGCGCAAAGGCACCCAAGAGAGAGGGGCTTTGACGCTTCTCTTTCCCACTAGGGTGCACATACATATACACACACATACTATACTAGACATACCTTTGGGACATAAAGCAGCTTCTGCAGCAACAAAAGCAGAAGACACACAGAACCATGAGTCTCCACCAACATCACCACCGCATGTAGTTCTCTCTACATGCCCACAAGCATGCGCTCTTCAATTATTCCACAGACAGCTGTGAAATCATCATGAACCACTCCGCCCCTGACGTCTCCTCGCAGAGCATCTACAAAAGGAACTGCTCTCTCTCCATCTTCTTAACTAATTCTGAAAGGTAAAAGAAGAGATGAGACGGGCAGGGAGCACATTAGGGTTCTGCCATCAAACCTCATGTGTTCTTCACCCACTGATGGGAAATAAAGCAAGCAGGATTTCTGGCAGACGGATCTTCTCATTTTGAGGAATTCAATTAGGTGGGATAGACAGATATAGGGTCGGACTTAAAGACATGATCCAGGGGCTCGGCTCATTCTAAAAGGGTATTCGTAACAAGTGGGGGGAGGCATGTCTTTCAGCATAGGGAATTAAGGAAGGATACATGCTCAATCCCTGAACTCATCCACTCTCGAGAGATGATTGTTGAAATCTGTCATCTTCCTTTCTCATAGTCACTCACTCTCGACAGACCTGCAATTAAAGCTTTTGAACAAGAGACTCCATCAGCAAAGGCTTTATAATTTAAGCTAGAAGTCCTTACAGACGGAGACAAAAAAAAGTCTGGCATTCAGAAGTAACATAAATCAACAATTCTAGCATGTCTTTATGTTACTTACAGTGCGTTCATGTTGGAAAAATCATATTTATGAGTTGAACGAACATGAACATCAACAAAAAGTCATAAATATGAGTAGAAAACGTGTTTTTTTGTTGTTTGTTTTTTTTTAGCCCTGAGCTTCTGAGAAAATATGGCAGTATGAGATTAATGCAGCCTTATGAAAAGTTTTACTACAAAAAACAAAAACAAAACATGGTTAATATAGTTAGACCATAGTAACCACAAATTAACCATGGTTTTGCCACACTAACTTTAGTTTAACCATGGCACTTGTAGTAAAACTGTGGTTTGGTAAAGCCCAAAAAAATATGGTTACTACACTTTTACTATAATAAAACCATTTTCATAAGGGTTATATCGTGTACCAAATATGATCATATTGTACAATTGCGATAATATATTATGATACGAATACATAACGATCCAGTTTACAGCACCTTCATACTGTAAATTGAGTAACAACGTAAAAAAGCAAAATGTTATTTTTATTGTATTGTATTATTTGTAGAAAAGGTGCATCATCCTCTTGCTCGCACCAAAGTCATTTCAATGCACCTGACATCATTGTGACTTTCCAACTTGTAAATATGACCTTCAACGCACCATCATTTGACTGCACACTTAGCAACCTAGCATAGCACAGCAAAGACTACATGTTGTGAGAATGGACCAGTGTTGTAGCTTCTCAAGCTAAAGTAGTTCAACTGCAGTCAAGTTATTTTTAAACTACTTGTGTAGGGTTTTTTGTTTTTTTGCTACACTGTTACTTACTAAAAAATGCAGCTTACAGGAACACCTACAGTAGACTGATTTGAAAATAGCTGAGACGCTGTGGCGCAGATAAGTTAGCAATGTCGCTAATTTTGTTGGTTACCCTCCAACAGCGGAATATACTTTTATTGATGCTAATTACTATCTATACCATTAAACTGTAAACATTACTTTAGGAAATTAACTTTTAATTTGATGTTTATGCTAGCAAAATGTAGTACAGTTACTAGCATAATTATTTTCTAAACCAGTTGAAAACTCCACCACACAGCCAATTCAGAAGATTTCATCAGTCATGGGAATCACAGTGCAATTTCCTACATAACACTGAAATGATACTAACTTTAACCTAAACCCTAACTTTTACCTCAGTGAAGTGTTAGTAGATATTGGTAGATAGCATTACTGTTTGTCGCAATCAGATTCATCCAAGACTTTTCAGAACTTTAAACTGAATTCATGAAGTCTGAACTTCTTGACCGATTTCTGTGTGATTAATTTGACCAATTAAATCGTCTGCAGGGTGGGATTTGACTTAACTAGTTTGGAAAGAAAAAAAGGAAAAAAAATTTTTAAATTCACAGAGTTACTACTGTAACTCGCATAAACAATGGCTTCACTTTCCGACAAGCGCGTTTTGAACATTTTCCAGCCTGGTTAGATCTGACCCAATCAAAAGCTATTTCAAAAGCAAAAGCAAATGTCTAAATGGTTTTGCGTTCCCACGGGAAATGCTGGAAGCTCTGATATACCACCGCACTGAATGTGTCATACACAGCCGCACTGTCTGTGGCCGGTAAAGATAAAACAAACCTATTTCCATTGTTATTAGTCTTCTTTTTATTCCTGGCCAATATTGGCAAATCAAATTTAACACTCCCCTTAATTGCTCAGACCTATCAGGGTATTAAATGTTCAGTCTTTTGAAATGTTCTATTACGTTTTATTCTTTGGGCTTGAAATATTTAAAAAGTCACTTAAATCAAATTCCAATTACCAACCTAAAACATCCCATTGGGTGACATGGTTGTAATTATTTAGGGAAAAGTAACGGTGGTGAGCTCTCCAAGTTTCCAAAGCAATTATGAATTAATTAAAACAAGATATCCTCATAAATTAGTGATGAATGTACGTGAACTACATCTCCTTTGTTGATGTTCTTTGCTCATATCAATTTCCAAGCTTTAATTATAGCAAATTATGGTCGTATAATTGCACGTTTTACTTAAAGGCATGACCTGCCGAGGCCATTTGTGCTTGACAGAAAAAAAAATACACAGGAGATTTTTAAAATGAGCCACCCTGCAATCCATGCTAACAATATAAAGACCTGAATAGAAAAGGAATTACGTGTAAAGCAGTCTCTTTATTCTCTCTCTCTATTCGTAGGTGTCTTAGCTTGATGAAAGCTATGCCAGACAGGAAAAGTCACTGATGTGCTGGAAAGAATACAAAGCAAGGTAATAAAACACTAGCATGAGAAGAAGAAAAAAAATCAATGATCCTTACGAAAACGCTACAAACACAAACTTTGATCTGAAGCCTGAGTCAAACCTAAAATTTCTTCCCCAATTCAAGATTCAAGATTCAAGAGTTTTATTTGTCACATACACAGTTATATACAGAATATACAACCGGCAGTGAAATGTAAACAGGTCCGCTCCATGGACAGTGCAAATTCACAGTTAAAAACACAAGGAGGAAATTATATAGAAATAGGATAAAAAAGTACTATCTATATATATATATATGTCTATATCTGTAGAATTATAAATAATCAAGTCAAGAGAAAAAAAAGGTAACAAATAAGGATAAAGTGGAATAAAATAATTGAAGTAGACTTTGCAGTGAGTAAACTGTAGACTTATAAATATGTGGTTAACAAATGTATAAAGAGTATAATGTGCAAACAGGTTTATGACAGGTTGTTACACAGTAACAACGAGAACAGAAAGTGCAGTGCAATGTCAGTGTATCGATGTTTATCCTGAAGTGAAGTCACGTGATGTTAAGTGACTGAGTTCAGGAGTCTGATGGCCTGGGGAAGAAGCTCCTCCTGAGTCTCTCAGTTTTGGCCATCAGGCTTGAAGCGCTTACCAGATGGTAGCAGCGTGAAATGAGGGTTTGCAGGGTGATTAGAGTCCTTGATGATCTTGGTAGCTCTACCTTTGCAGCGTTTGGTGTAGACGTCCTGCAGAGACGGAGAGCTGACCCTGAGATACGCTCGGATAAGCGCACTACTCTTTGCAGGGCTTTGCGGTCATGACTGGTGCTGTTCCCATACCACGCTGTGATGCACTGAGTTAAAACACTTTCTATCGCCCCTAAATAGAAAGTTTTCAGGATAGCTGGTGAAACCCTGAATTTCCTCAGCTGGCGCAGGTGGTACAGTCTTTGCCTGGCTTTTTCACCTGTGTCTGAATGTGAGCAGTCCAGGTCAGGTCCTCGGAGATGTTTACTCCCAGGTACTTGAAGCTGCTCACTCTCTCTACTGGTGACCCGCTGATCATGAGGGGGAGTATGTCCGTTGCTGTCTCTTCCTGAAGTCCACAATCATTTCTTTGGTCTTGCCAACATTCAGAGAGAGACAGTTGTCCTGGCACCATGATGTTAGATGCTCCACCTCGTCCAAGTATGCCGTCTCATTGTTGTTGGAAATGAGGCCCAGGACAACAGTATCATCAGCAAATTTGATGATAGAGGTGGAGCTGTGTGTGGACAAACAGTCATGCGTGTAGAGAGAGTAGAGCAGGGGGCTCAGGACACAGCCCTGTGGAGCTCCCACACTCAGGGTGATGGAGGTGGAGGTGGACTGGCCTATTCTCACCACCTGAGGCCTGCCAGTGAGGAAGTCCTCAATCCAGTGGCAGAGAGAAGGATTCAGGCCGAGATCCAGGAGTTTGGAGGTTAGCTTGGTGGGAACTATGGTGTTAAAGGCTGAGCTATAGTCAATAAATAGCAGTCTTACGTAGTTCCCACTTTTGCTGTCGATGTGAGTGAGGGAGGAGTGGAGGACATGAGAGATGGCATCTTCAGTCGATCTATTGGGACGATAGGCAAACTGAAGAGGGTCCAAAGTGTCAGGAATGAAGGCGCAAATGGTGTTTTTAATGAGTCTCTCAAAGACCTTCATGACTATAGACGTGAGAGCCACTGGACGATAGTCATTTAGGCAAGAGGGTTTACTGTTCTTAGGGACAGGGATGATGGTGGATTTTTGAAGGAGGTGGGGACCACAGATGTAGCGAGGGACTCATTAAAGATAGATGTAAACAACCCGGTGAGCTGATCAGCACAGGACCGCAGAACACGACCTGAAATACCATCCGGCCCAGCAGCTTTCCTGGCGTCCACACGCTTGAGTGCTCTCCGAACTTCATCCTCCGAGACAGAGATCACGTGATTGTTGCTGCTCTGAGTAATTTCCTCTAACGCGCCACTTGGCGGAGTCGCGTTGCCGCGGTTACAGTCAAAGCGAGCATAGAAAGAGTTTAACTCGTTCACGAGCAACGGATCAACGTTCACCTCTGCAGAGGATTTAGATCCAAAGGAGCAGATGGACCTCAGACCTTGCCACATGCGCCGCGAGTCGTTGAGTTGGAAATGAGACTCCACTCGGTCTTTATAACGGAGTTTTGCGGCTTTAACTGCTCGTCTGAGAGCATAGCAGGACGATCTGTATTCATTCATATTCCCTGAATGGAGACCGGCGTTGTAAGCAGCAGTGCGTGCGTTCACTGCCGCGCGGATTGAATTGTCCACCCACGGTTTCTGATTTGAGAAGGACGTTATTGTTATTGTTTGCGTGGCTTGCTCTGTAAGCGTGTCGATGAAGCAAAGCGCCACGTCTGTGAACTCGCTTACGTCAGCTGAACTCGCTCGGAACATGTCCCAATCCACATCGCCCAGAGCTGCCTGTAGCGCGGTCTCTGAGTGGGGTGACCAACGCTTAACTTCCCGCCTCACCGGGGGTTCCTGGAGGAGCTTTTGTTTGTATTCGGGAGTGAGGAAAATGGCGGCATGATCCGATTTGCCAAACGCTGGAAGTGACCGCGCTTTATAGGCGTTCTTAAACGGAGAGTAGCAGTGATCCAGTGTGTTTGCTCCTCGTGTGGGGCAGGAGGCGTGCTGGTGAAAGTTTGGCAGGACTTTCTTTAGGTTTGCTTTGTTAAAATCGCCCGCGACAATGAATGCCCGCGTCGGGATGTTGGTTTATGATGCCGCTGGCAACATCATGAAGGCCAGATAAAGCCAGCGCTGTGTCTGCCTGCGGTGGGATGTAAGCGGCGGTCGCGACAACCGCAGAAAACTCCCTAGGCAGATAGAATGGGCGGCAGATGATTGTTAAATGTTCCAGATGAGGTGAGCAGGACCGCGAGAGAATGGTGATGTTCCTGGGATCGCACCATTTCTTGTTGATCATGAAACACACTCCACCGCCTTTGGATTTACCGGCCTCGGCTGTTCTGTCCATCCGAAAAACAGAGAAGTTCTCCGACGGCGTCACAGCTGTGTCCGGGACCGCGGGCGTGAGCCATGTTTCAGACAAACAATAGATATTACAGTCTCTCATGTCCCGTTGAAAACTTATCCTGGCTCTAAGATCGTCCATCTTATTATCCAAGGATTGAACATTTGCTAGAAGAATGCTCGGAGAGAGGAGGTCTGAATGCCCTTTTCCTCAGTCTGTTACGGATACCAGCACGTTTCCCACGGTGTTTCTTTGTTCTACGCCGCTGGCTCTGTCCATTGTTCAACTCGCCGTTGCGAAGAATCTCAGATGGCCACAGAGGATCGGCGAAAGTGTCCTGAAACAGTCCAGTGTAGAGGTAACCAATGTCCAAAAGAGTTTTGCTGTCGTAGTAGATCAATGCAGATGATAAGTTTGTAAAAACTGAGAGTAAAAGAAAGTAAAATAGTAAATAAAAGCACAGTCTTGCGGAGCGACCTGAACGGGCGCAGCGACCAAACACAGCGGCGCCATTTTAGTTCAGGCGCCCAATCTATTACTCGGTAGCACCCAAATAAAACCGTATTAATAAAACTTTTACATTTTTAGAAAGGAAACCCTTAACAAGATTCTCAACACTGCCCAGAAACACAACCCGTCCCAGGCAAAGAAGCGTGGATTTCATCTCATCATCTGAACTGATTCTTGAGGGGGGACAAAACAGAATACAAAACCGAAATTTGAGAGCGAGAGCGAGAGAGAGAGAGAGAGAGAGAGAGAGAGAGAGAGAGAGAGAGAGAGAGACCGACAAGATTATACATCTTCAAGAATCTGTTCTGGAAAATTCACTCAATGAGTGACGAGTGAAGAACACCATCAGATTCACCTCAATGAAAGACTGAATGAACGCTGCAAAATGGTTGATTTTCAGCTATCTGTTGAATGTCACCATAGTAACTTATAGTACTGAGAAAATGATCATATTTTGCATCAAGAAATTATTAAATGCAGGAACCATTTTTATTTTTGTGGTGTTGCTAGCTACTAACATAAAATGAGACAAATCAAAACAAAGTTATTTATCCAAACAAAGTATTTATCCAAAGGTTGATACGTTTGCAATTTATAATAATCACATATATCAGTGGTGTGCAGAATTGTTGTGAAATGAGGTCCTCACTGTTATTTATTTTATATAAATTAATTAATTAAATATTCACCCATGGGCGTGCTGGTCTGAAAATGAGGTGTGTTCAGGCGCATTGTTGGCGCATTTCTATTTTGAGGCAACTGAAAATGACTGCACCATTGACCAAGCAAAACCTGGTCTAAAGATTTAATAAATAATAAAAAGGGAAATAAAAAGATTTGTCTCTAGAGAAGCGTTCAGTCTTTCCGCACGCAAAGTCCGCCATGTAAATAGCGAATCCGCAATGGTGCAAGCGCAACTGGCTTTTAAAGGGAATGGGAGATGAGACTCTGATTGGTTTATTGCACGTTATGCCCAAAACACACCCATGACTCATTAAGAGACTAGGTACAACCCTTTTGGACAATGTGCAACTAGCAAAAGTGGATTCGGACACGCCCTAAGTACACCTGCGCCATGCGCTTCAGACCACGTGTTCAGATCGTTAAAATAGGGCCCTAAGTGGTTAAGTGGTTTACTTACTATATACTATTATAGTCTTCCCATTAACGCCATAATGTTGTTCATTCAGACAGATTTGCGAATGTAAAACACGCACGAAAACAAGAGGCGGGATTTATCGTACAAACCAATCATATGCGATCATATCCAATCATAGCACAATGGAAGATATATATAAAATAAAAAATGGCAATGTTAATGTATTTGGCCTTGACGGACATATACATATACATATATATATATATATATATATATATATATATATATATATATATATATATATATATATATATATATATATATATATATATATATATATATATATATATATATATATCTTCAAAATATCTTCACGAAACATGATCTTTAACTAATATCCTAATGATTTTTGGCATAAAAGAAAAATCAATAATTAATAATACTAATAATGGCCACAAATATACCTGTGCGACTTACGACTGGTTTTGTGGTCCAGGGTCACATACATGCTGCTGCTGCATAAATAGAACATGCATAAATCCCGTAGCAGATCTAGGCAGGTGGAGCTGGGGGAGGTGGAGGGTTTCAGAGGAAAGTGACTTTAGGGGTCTGGATTTTAATAAAATAAGGTGAAAAATTAAAAATAGCTCATTTGTATTAAGAACATTCTAGTGATCATCTCTGATTTATTTAAAAGTATAAATAAAGGAATATAAAATCTGTGGAACATGATTTGTCCCATGTCTCAAGAAGTTTAAACTTCACTTTTACCTTTCTTGAGAACTTTAAACAGGTTAAATATCCATCCTCAATATGGACAAGCGTTTACGTTGAGCATGGGTAATTCTGTTAAATGTCAGAGTGACATGCGCCAGGCAGCGAAGGAACTCCTTGTTCCCTCTGTGGTTTGATGTTACTGTTTTACAACGTTTGCAGGATTTTGATACCGTGGGCCGGTGGATGGAGGATGAAGGGAGTTTGACGGGGGTGGAGAGCTATTTATGAATGCGCAGGACATGCATCGGCTGTGCGCTCATTAAAACTCCTCTCACGGCGGAGGAGGAATACGGCCCACACCCTCTGCGAGGCTTTCCTCCACTGCAGTCTAGGCCAGAATTCACAAGCGAAACACGACTGGGAGCACTGACCCAGGATCAGGCTGTCCCTTATTCTGCGTATACGCAAATAAAACCATTACACAGCAGTCAAGCTGCTGATATGAACTATGATTTCATAGACAACTACTTTTTCCGAATCTTTGGTCAATCATGTTGAGGAAAGGCAATGAAGAAAGCCTCAGAATAACAGATGGAAAACGCAGATTTGCCATTAAAACCAGGTGCAGGAATGTTTCTCTCTTTCTCAGTTATAGGAAATTAAAAAATCTTCAGCGGCAGCTGGGTAATTAGGCCTGTAAATCTTGGATCTTGGCCACTGCTCGCCACAAACTGATTCTCATAAATGAGATCGCCAGGTCAGAGCACCTGTTAGACAGATTGAAAACTTTTCGTTATCAGAGAAAACAGCTTGGCAACATATTTTCAACAGAAGGACCCCGGCCCGGCCCTCTGACGCATATGTGGCCAGAAAAATGACCATTTGAATCTGAGATGATGATAATGGCCATGACTACGAATCTACAGTCTAGACAGATTTTGTTCTTGGTTAAACGCAGGTACACAGCAGGCAGAAATATTGTGTACAATTATTTTGTACACAATTATATGATATAAGCCAATTAATTAGCAGCATTTAAAAATCCTTAAGCAACACTGTATAACATGTTTATAATTAAAACGATTTCCACAAATCTATCAAGTAATTTGATTCTCCTGAAATAAATGTTATTTCAAAGAAAACTTTGATATTTCTGGCTTCTAGCATCCACCCAGACAGCAACATAGTGTCGGCCCAGATCTGTCCCACATCTGGTACACATTGAATCCACATGTACCAGATGTGGCCAGGATCTGGGCCGACACTATGTTGCTGTCTGGGCAAAATGCCCTAAAAAAAAAAAAAAAAAAAAAAAAAAAAACACTTAGCAACCACTCAGAACACTATCAAATGCATAGCAACACCCTGACAACCACTGAGTTTTGCACAAGCTTTGCACACGCACATTCTTTTTAGAAAACAAGTCTTAAAGTTGAAGTGAAACAAAAGTTGCCAAAGCCCAGGGAAGGAGCACTGTGTGCAGGCTGAGACTTCCAGCAAACCCTGATTCGGTTCAGAGATCCATACTCCCAGAGCAGGGCAAGCATCCCGGGGAAGGTGCACCGTCCTGGGAACACTAGAACACCCTGGAGGAAATTCCTCCTTAAAATTTACAAAAAAAACTATAGTCTTTTCTTCCCTATTGTGATTTATATCTAAGGGAAATGGCTTCTTTGTGGACTTTTTTTGTCCATCAGGAATTGATTGTGAATTTTGTGGTTTGGGTTTGCTATTGGTCGATCTCATGTCAGTGACAGGTTGTCCCACCCTTGTGGCAGTAAAACATGTCATAAGAGAAGAAAAGTGATGATGTTGGAAGAGGGAGGGGAAGTTTTAGAGTGCTGCAGGCTTGACGTCAAAACCCGGAAGACTAATTTGCCAGTGGTTCCCTCGAGATTTTCCTATGGGTTTTATAATGGGGGTTTCCAATTTATGAGTAAGAGAAGGTCTGCGGAAAAGGTAACTTGACGATACTTGGACGTTTTGTTCTGCAATGTAGATTACACACACCCAATGTGAATTTTGTAGCTGATTGTTTTTTTTATAATATGTAACTAGATAAGACAGTTTGGGTGTGTGTAATTTATGTTGTAGAACAAAATGTTCAAGTATCGTCAGGTTACGCTTATTTTACTCATAACCCTATTATAAAAACCCAAAAATCTCAAGGAGACCACTGGCGAATTAAGTCTTCCGGGTTTTGATGTCACGCCTACAGCACTCTATTTTGATTAAAAATTATGAAGGCACATGAATAAAAAAAAATTAAAAAAATGATTAAATCATTTATAATATATACCACAATATTCCATAAAAAAAAAAAAAAAGAGTTGTCAATTTAGATTTCATAGTGACTTTAAGGCATTTTTGAATATTTAAATGATATGCCAATGAAAACACCACATTATCATATAAACGTTTGCTTATAGCTGCCATTTTTACAATCCCCTACAAGCATAAGATTTACCATACTGTGGCTGGGTTACTTCACATCTAAGAATAAGCCTGATGCAAGCTTTACAAAGGAGGCAGTCCATTTATCCCATCGACTTGGACCCAAAACAAGTTTTCAAGACACCATCACAATGACCTTATAGGGATTCGGCCACTTGCAGTTGAGGAGTAACATTATTACACAGCGAAATGCCCGAGATAGGAGGCAAAATCCCACTTAGCCTTTCATCACAGAAAAGCTCCCCTGGAATCCTAAACAGCCCCCCTCCCTTAAAAACAATGTGCTCTCAGGCACCAGAGATACGCAGCTAAACTCAACCCGCATCCGCCTGGTGCAGGTGCCTTCTAAGACGCTCAATCCTATTCTTGACGCCCACTCTTGTTTTCCTATCGCTGTGGCTCCCTGTGAATAGCAATGAGTATCACAGAGAACTAGGACCCTCTGGCAACACGGAAGCCCTCAGCCCTGTGTTTACACCTCTTATAAGGCCTCTTTAGCTTTAGAACGTCAGTCAAAGTTAAAATGTGTTGAGTCTGCCTGCACGGGCTTACCTGCTATAGACTCTACAGGTGTAAAGCTTAGCAGAAAGCTTTAAAACATGGTGGGAAAAGTGCTGAAGATCTTCAGATGCATTTAATGACACTGTTAAAAAAGAAAAACAGTGCACATATATAATGTTACGCTCAAAAGTTTGGGATTGGTAAGATTTTCAATGTTTTGAAAGAAGTCTTTTATTAAAAATAAAAGTTAAAAAAGTAGCCTCATGTAGCCAGACCTTTAATAACCAACAACTTATACTGGCCAAGAAACTACCGCTATATTTGCAACGGAACTTAACGTGGTCTGGGATAAATACGCTCATTGTATGTGCGTACATATGATGGTATTTTGACCAGCTGAGAACCTGTGAAGATTTTATCAAATGAAGATCTAAAAAACATGTATCAGGTACGTCACATCTTGTGAAATCACGTCCTGTTTTTGGTGCGTTTAGATGTCTTTGGCCCCTGTTATTATTGAAGACTTCTGAGGAGGAAAGAAGGAGATTGGTCTATTCAGTTGGCTCAAAATTCATTAAAAATACATTTTCAAAAGCTGAATTGATTTCCCAGATGTGGGCCGGATCTGGGGCGACACTTTTTTGCTGTCAGCGTTCCTTGATTTTTTTTATTAGTTAAAATAGGTATAACTCAATATTTTAACTAATTGCAAAATTAGAATAATCGATCAAAGCAGTGAAATGATAGATGATTAGTCGATTAATTGTTCCAATAATCATTTGACTAATCTATCAAAATAATTATTTGTTGCAGCCCTATGTTGTGTTCATATTTCACCAGATTTCTTTTGGAAGCAGGCCAAGACCCACCTTTTTAGGGGTCTCGGTCCGCTTGTTTAGTGCGCATCAGGGTTCGGATGGCAGTGTTCACACTTAATTAAACAGGGCTGAAACGATTATTACAATAAAACAAATATTATTGCTGTCAAATAGTCTTTTGATCTCATATGGCCTATTTGAAAGGCCTACAATAATGTGGTTTGACCAGTGGGGTGCTGTAGCGAAAAACTGTAATGCAGCCCTCCCTGATCCAATCCAATAGAAGACACAGCACTTCGGATTGCAAACAAACCCGAACCTGCAAAATGGGGAAAAGTTTAGCATGACTACAAAAAAAAATAATTGCTGTCATATGCAGGGCGACCAACTCTCACTCATTCAAGCTCACGCAATTGACACTGTTCTCGCACAACACGTCCATTTTCTCATGTCAAGCGGCGCATGAACCTATTATCTCTTCCTCTTTTCTACCATTACAGCAAGAAATAAACATGAATGAGCATCAAAAAGTATGTTGAAAGATACAGTACAACTTACTGAAATGAATCATCTCGAATGTTTTCACTTAATCGGAGTTTCAATCATAGAAAGACGTCAATAATACAGCTGGCAAACAATGTCACAAAACTTTACATTTACCTCAGGAAACCCATTCAATGATCATAAACTCGATAGTTAGTTCGGTTCGCATCACGGTTTTAGGGTCACGGTTTTCGGTTCTTGTTGTTTTTCCTTTTAATCGTTAACACTCCAGAAATTTACTTCAACATATGATATATAGCTAAAATATCCACAATTTAGGATACAGTATTAATTTTTTTTTTTTTATATCATGTAGAAGTTGTTTCCTGACTGGCTGTCTCCTGCTTACACTGTCTACCGAGTCCAACACATTGACGTAACATTTTTCATGTTAATCATGTCAATATTGATCAGAACAATGCACTGTGGCTTTAATTCCGCGTGAGCAGCTTTTTGCCCAAACTTCAAAGGCCTGCTTAAATTATTAAAACTAGAAGCATATCTTAACTTTAATGTTACATTTATCATGTGAACTACTTATAAACAACATGTTATATGCATGTGTGTTTGGGACAGAGGGGAACACGGTCGCATTTGCAGCAGATATATCCTGCCCATCATAAATCAAACGAGACAGACAGGGGTCGGAGGAGAACACCGGAAAATGTGACAGAATGGACAATATTCGTCTGTATTTGAAATACACGAGCCGTGGTTCGGCTGCACGAGACAAACGCTGCCAGTGTGAATGCACAGCAGACACCCGCGGCTCCCGCTCTCCATATGCACTGCTTCTGCCCTGCCAACGCACTGCTTGCGCGTGCGGTGTGAAGCCGGCGTTATACGACGCTGGCACATCCTCCAAATCCGGGTAGCCTTCTTTATCTCTCCCACTTGCCATTTCTACACGTGATGTGACCTGCAGCACTCCACTTTTACTGTCTTTTACTGTATGTCCACACACACACCTCTTGTTTTGCACGAAAAGGACACCCACTGTCTGAGGTAACAACGAGGCAACATTGCGCATGCGTTGAACCGTGCGACGCACACGCTCCGAACCGAGACAAGCGAACCGAACGGTTCGGATGTTTTTTCATGTACCACGTGCCACCTCTAATAGTTACAAAAAGAACTCTAGAGAGGAGCATTTTTCACAAAGATATACACAATATTACATACTCCTATTCTTCCTCTTATAAAAAAGTTATTACAATTTACAGACTTAATAAAAACACAGTACCATCCATTGTATCAGTTGGACTATTGATGACTTCTGAGGTGGAGATTGGTCTATTCAGTTGGCTCGAAATTCATTAAAAATACATTTTCAAAAGATGAAGTGATTTCCCAGACAGCCACATAGTGTCGGCCCACATCTGGTACATGCGGATTCAACACGTACCAGATGTGGGCCGGATCTGGGCTGCCACTATGTTGCTGTCTGGGTTCCTTGTTTTATTTATTAGTTAAAATACGTATAACTCAATATTTGAACTAAATTGGAATAATCGATCAAAGCCTCCTGATTAATCAGTGAAACGATCAATGATTAGTCGATGAATGGTCCCAATAATCGTTAGATTAATCGACTATCAAAATAATCGTTTGTTACAGCCCTATAATCAAATAAACCGCACTAACAGAGCAATCACACCAGGGTTTGTTTTAATCTAACCAAACCTGCCAAGTGTGAACACACCCTTAGACTACAGACTGGCATCTAAAGAAACCAATCCCAGTTTTTAATGAATACTGTATACCTTCTATCTTTCAAAGATTTAATAACCTTGAAAACTTGTTTCTTAAAAGGGCTTACTGTATAAACTGCCTTGTATGGCACAACATGTAGTCCAAGCGGACTGATTACATAATCAAAAAGAAATAAATGTGTGCTCTTACTCCTGGATGATGTGTATAGCCAGCCAATCGGCTTAGAGTTTACTAGACTGAGAAGGGACTGTGGGCGTGCAGTCAGAGACTAATTCTGTCTTTCAATGCGGTCAAGTGCTATCTAATGAGATCTAATCAAGAAAATGTTACTATCAGGTGTAAAGGGTCTTGTATTCTTTATTACAAAATGAAAATGTAAAAGAAATATCTGGTATGAAAGTCCTTTGTAAAAGCAGGCAAGCATGAAAACTGCAGGGCACGCTGTTAAAGATGCCGCTACTGCCTACCTGTGGACGCCTTCATCTGCTCTCTGCCAGCTATAGCCAAGAAATAAACTGCTGCGGATCATCCACACTGTTCTACAGTCTATCAGGCGCTTCATTAGCCATGCAATGAATAAAAGATCAGCAGCAAGGAGGGATAAAAAAAATAATGAAGGCGAGGATGGGAGAGCGAGAGGAATAAGAGAAAATGAAAACGAAGGAAATCTAAAACAGCAGCGGACGAAATTACCTCCAATATGTCCATGTTTGAAGCCCAAAGCTCCCTCCTTCGTATTTTCCTCTATCTATAGTCATGAATATTCTAGATTGGAATGTCACTGTTATTCCATTACTTTCGACCCAATCAATAATTTTATATTGAATTAGGGGGGAAATACACTGGGATTTGCTTGTGTTTCATTAACTTTCATCTTCGACAGTGGCTAAAAACTGCCTCACTGGCACACAAAAAGAGCTGCAGAGTCATAAAGAGATAGAACTTTATTTTTCTGTCTTCTAAAGAGGCAAGGAGGTAAAAGGCTTTATCATGTGCTGAAAGGAGAGAGTGATCAATATTTTATCGTAGTCTACGGCCACTACGAAACCTCTCTGGATGTCAGGACGATGGCAATAAGACAGACAAGTTCCAGCCTCTCACAATTATAAAATAAAATATATAAAATAAAATAAATAGTAAGCTACATGACCTGCTTACCCAAAATATCTACAAATCTACATTAAACAGCCATGTGACCTTGAGATCGCGTGCTGTCATTTTTACAACTGAGTGCATTCAGCTAAATTTAGGGAGCGATTACCCATCAAACACGCAAACAGAAGTGTTCACAGTGTGGGGTCTGACAAAGCGCTGTGTAACTTATTTGTAGAAGCAGCAGGAGTGGGGTGGCATGCACATATTTTTGCACCATACTGTTTCGACGCAACAGCGGCAATCATTTTGCCTCAACTTCCTACTGTTATTTAGTGTCACATATAGCCAGCAGCAAGAACTACATTCTTGTGAATTGTACTGATAAACTTGCTCTCATCATGACTTTGTTTAATACAATAACAAGAGAAATTTGTATGACATCGAACATTTAGTGCCTGAGATGTAGGTGTATGTTGTAAAGGTGATTTGTATTTCTTTATTATTAATATTAGTAGTAGTAGTAGTAGTAGTAGTAGTAGTAGTAGTAGAATAAATAAATAAATACTATTATTATTATTAATTTATTCCTACTACTGTTATTACTACTATACTACTACTAATAATAATAAATGGGTATTTATTTAAATGGTTCTTCATTTCAAAACACAAATATAACTAAACTCCATGAAAACGCTTAATATCAGAAAACCAAAAAAGATTTAATACATTTTCACTTAATATGCAGGTCCATCCCTAATATCTCCTACTTTTGATCAATTCTGTCAACTCCACATAACAACAACTGGCCATTTTAATGTTACGGAATGAATCTCCGATCGATACCACCCGGTAAACGCTGCCCCATTTCAAATGACACGCCGGGATTATTTATGACTGAAGGCAGCCGCCCAATACAACATGTAAAATGGAAAATGCAGAAAACCCGTTATTGGGACAGTCTCCTGATTAACGTAGCATAGCGAGACCTTGACTATGTCACACATTCATATCTGCATCCACACTATGAAGGTCTTTGAGGTTATGCTGTTCTCTATTGATCTTTCTGCCATTATGGTTATCATAAAGAGGGCCTCCAGACACATTATGAACATCAGGGGTCACACAAATGGACACGTCACATTACTTTATTAGGGACAGTAGCGGGTCAGTCCATATCAGCGTGCCTCGAAATCCATTGTGTGCTCCTTCAAAATCCATAATTTGCACATTAGCAAGAGAGTTGCATGTTTTCAGCTGTTTTAGTGAGTTATTAAAAGGATGTTGTGTCTAAAATATTATTGAAAATAATAATGTACATGACATGCTCATTCATGCGTGTTCTTATGTCACCAATATCAAAGTGTAATGATACACAAAAAGCTTTTTAAGCTCTCAAGGTCAAAGAATAGGTCATAAAAAGGGCTTATGATAATAATAAATGCTACACTGGCAGAGTTTTCTAGATTTCAAATGTCAAACAGGACAATTTCAGAACAGACAGGCGGTAGTTTTCTTTTGATCAGACACCTAAGGCTCTCAAAATTGTCAAATTGCACCTGTGCTTCTGTAAATAAATAGGAAGTAAATAAAAGGGGGACTTTGTTTCGACTTCACAAGGCCCATAACCAGCAAACAAGAGTGAAAGCTGTTTTTGTCATTGAAAATGCCTTTAAACCAAATAAGCCTGTCTTCCAAATAGTTTTCAAACAGGAGTGGTTTTGTTATGCATGAGGTCAGTTTGATTTTCTTACAAAGACAGAGCTAACAATTACTAAACCTAAAGCAAAAAGACGAGAAGAGGCAGTGCTGATGCTATTGGATTTTATATGCTTCTTCAAAGAAGTTTAGATTCTAGTTGTTAAATCATGTAAAATTAGCTTCCAGGTAGTTAGGATAAAACAAATAGGAAACCTGATTTCCAAACCAATGGGTGGGTGCTTGCCGTTTAACCATCACTCAAACTTTTTTTAAATATCTGTTTTGTTGAGAATGACTGTAAATGTCTGGGTGCTCAGAAAGTCCAATGTGGTTTGTGCACAAATTAAAGACAGGGAGGACAATAGGTAGAACAACAGACAGAGAGAGAGAGTATAATAGGTAGAGAGGACGATAGGTAGAACAGAAAGACAGACAGACAGACAGACAGAAAGGACAATCGGTAGAACAACAGACAGACAGAGAGGACAATAGGTAGAACGACAGACAGACACACAGAGAGGACAATAGGTAGAACGACAGACAGAGAGGACATTAGGTAGAACGACAGACAGACAGAGAGGACGATAGGTAAAAATGACAGACAGACAGAGAGGATGATAGGTAGAATCACAGACAGACAGAGAGGACGATAGGTAGAACGACAGACAGACAGACAGACAGAGAGGATGATAGGTGGAATGACAGACAGACAGAAAGGATGATAGGTAGAACGACAGACAGACAGAAAGGATGATAGGTAGAATGACAGACAGACAGAGAGGATGATAGGTAGAATGACAGACAGACAGAGAGGAGATGGGTAGAACGACAGACAAACAGGATGATAGGTAGAACGACAGACAGAGAGGACGATAGGTAAAAATGACAGACAGTCAGAGAGGATGATAGGTGGAACAACAGACAGACAGAGAGGACCATAAGTAGAACAACAGACAGACAGAGAGGACGATAGGTAGAACGACAGACAGACAGAGAGGACGATAGGTAGAACGACAGACAGACAGAGAGGACGATAGGTAGAACGACAGACAGAGGACAATAGGTAGAACAACAGACAGACAGAGGACGATAGGTAGAACGACAGACAGACAGAGAGGACGATGGGTAGAACAACAGACAGACAGAGAGGACGATAGGTAGAATGACAGACAGACAGAGAGGACGATAGGTAGAACAACAGACAGACAGAGAGGACGATAGGTAGAATGACAGACAGACAGAGAGGACGATAGGTAGAACAACAGACAGACAGAGAGGACGATAGGTAGAATGACAGACAGACAGAGAGGACGATAGGTAGAATGACAGACAGACAGACAGACAGACAGACAGACAGACAGAGAGGACGATAGGTAGAATGACAGACAGACAGACAGACAGACAGAGAGATGATAGGTAGAACGACAGATAGATTAGATAAATCGCAATATAATGCTTCTGAGGTACAACACATCTGTTTGGAAAGGGTTGACGCTTGCTTACTCTGGCATGTTCATGTGACATCTACAAATCCAATGAATATTCCATGCATTTCACAAAGCCCACAGCAAGCATTTCCAAAGCGTCCCTATCTCCGTGACCTTTCTCAACCGGGTACTACAACCAGGGCATGAGACAATAAAAAAAAAAAAGGCTGATGCAAATGAGATCCTATTGCGCTTCCTTAGATACGCCACTCTGATAATAACCCTCCTCACCTCTCTCAGCCTCTCCTAGCACAACATATGCCATGGATGATTTCACAGCTTCTAACATGGTTTCCAGCAGCCACTGCCAGACAGACTGTGCTGAAATTAGCTGGCCTTGCACATAACCACACCTGCCAGAACAAAAGGCGCCTTAGGAGTCACAGATCGTGAAGCATAAGAATCCAAAAAACTGAGTATTGATGATCCGCAAATGCTTAGTAAACATTTTGCCTGGTGAAAAGGCAAACAAACTCTCCCTTCTCAGTTCCTGCTCAAGGAAGAAAGTTTGATCGTCACATAAGGAGTGTAATTATGGATCCATTTGTGCCTTGAAGCTATTGTTTGATTACCTGAAAGCATCAATCAAGCAGGCAGGTGAGCGATGTAAAATAAAAGTAAAAAAAATCCTTACGAACAGCGACGAGCACAACACATCAGTATACAGTAGATGCCGTTTGAATTTCCATTAAAATGTGCTTCAATGACCAATATAATTTTCATACATTTTCCATCTATCAGCAGGTACATGACATTGCTGATATATTTTATGGGTGCCGATTTGCAATGGCCGCTTTACTTTGGAAACAATTTCTGTAAAGCTTCGGTGTAATCTTTGCAAAGTAACGGCATTTAGATTTCAGGGATTCATTTTCAACTAGGACTATCTGAGACTGTTGCTCCTTTTTTTTATTATCACACATTAAATTAGGCTCTCAGACGTCTGTCTATAGACACAGAGACCCTTGGGATGGCTGAATGTAAAATGAATGGTCAATCAACTATAGTGGGTATGCATCTTGTTTTCTAGTGCTAGTCACTGATAAATTCCCCCGTTTCATTACTAACACTGTGCACAGAATTATTAATAAATCTCGAATAAAGCTCAGCTTTTGAGAGCGAAAAGAAAAGAGGACCTATTATGCTTTTTTACATTTACTTTCTTCAGTGTGTAATGTTGCTGTTTGAGCATGAAAAAGGTCTGCAAAGTTAAAAAGCACAGTCACTCCAACGGGAGTTATTCTCTATATCAGCAGAACTGTTTCTAAACTCCATGAAACGCCTCGATTGCAGTCTTGAGTTTTCCTCTGGGAACATTCACATCACAATACTCCTCATTTAAATAATTCCCACCCAAGGCATATGAAAAAAGGGGACGGGGTCTGGTTGAGTTGTGTTAGTGTGTTATAGCACTGTTATGGTAAGGGGCATGGCATTTCTGAAACACGCTCAAAGTGGTTGACCAATCATAACACACTGGTCCAGCCGACCAATCAGAGCACATTGTGCTTTTCGGAAGGAAGGGCTTCATAGACACCAGAACTAAACAGAGCGTTACTGACACACTGGGAAGAGAGGTGCTGCAACCATGTAAAATATATGCAAAATAATGTGTTTTTTTTTTTTTAAACACAGTGTTTTCCTCTGAGAACATTCACAACAGAATACTCCTCATTTAAATAATTCCCACCCATGGCATATGAAAAAAGGGGGCGGGGTCTGGATGAGTTGAGTTAGTAATGTGTTATGGCACCGTTATGGTAAGGGGTGGTATTTCTGAAACGTGCTTGAAGCAGTCAACCAATCATAACACGCTGGTCCAGCCGACCAATAAGAGCACATTGCGATTTTCAGAAGGAGGGGCTTCATAGACACCAGAACTAAACAGAGCTTTACTGACAGACTGGGAAGAGGGGTGCTGCAACCATGTAAAATAGGCAAAATAGGTCCTTTTTTAAAAATAATCTTCAGAGCAACTATAAATATTGAGTCAATTGGCAGTCTTTGAAATGCCATTCTAGACTTTTGGTAAGAAATTGTTTTTTATCATCTAAGAAATATTGCAAAATTGAGGGCAATTTTATCGGATTCTGATCTTGAGACGGTTGGCCATGCTTTTATTTCCTCACGTTTCGTTTATTGTAACTCTCTTTTTACTTTTTTCAACAAATCTGCTCTAAATTGTCTGGCAGAAGGACACACATCACACCCATTTTATCCGCTCTACACTGGCTACCCGTCAAATTTCGTATTGATTTTAAAATATTAGTTTTAACTTTTAGAGCTTTAAATGGTCAGGCGCCACATACATTGCTGATTTGTTGTGCCCCTACTCCCCAGTCCTTCGATCCTCAGACCGGAGTATTTTAATGGTCCCAAAGACTCGTTATAAAACCCGGGGAGACCTGTCCTTTCAGGCTGTAGCCCCCAGACTGTGGAACGCCCTGCCCATGTCCCTCCATGTGGCTCTTACTCTGTCGATTCTTTTAAAAGGCAACTTCAAGACACTTATTTAAACCAGCTTTTAGTTGACTGGGTTTTATTTTGGGCTTTTTAAATTTTCTGATTGTATTGTTTACTGTTTTGTTTGCACTTTGTAAAGCACTTTGTGATTTTATCTGTGAAAAGCGCTCTATAAATAAACTTTACTTACTAAATGCAATGGAAAAACAGCAGTCTAGTTGCTTTCTTATTGACTTCATTAAGCATTTTTGTCATAGCATAAAGAGTTAAATAAGAGGGATCTGGTATGTTGTTCATATTCTGGCCATGCATTATGACATTCCATTAGCAAAATAAAAGAATAGTGTTGCTAATACAGAAATACCATTATTGAGAGTACAAAAAAAGACAATTAGCGTAATGGATAGGCTTGATGCAAACAAATGATCAACACTAAGGGTCCTCGATTACTCTGATGCACAACAAAACAGCAGACTACAGCAAAGCTGGGGGGAAAACAACAATACATTGTAAAAGCTCTGAGCACAAGCTCTACTTTAGGCTATTCTCTCTCAGAACTCGAAAACCCACTCGAAAATGTGAGAAACTGCAAAAATGGATGGACCTCAACCACCTGTGATGCCAACAAATACTAATCCGCATTAGTCTTAGGTATTTTGGACACATTTAAAACATTTTTTGGTAATTGGTTTCTTTCAAGTGAGGGAAACTCTACCAGAATTTAAACGGTTGTTTAAATTTAAACTTAAAACATCTCGGTTTGTGAAATGTGTTATGAAAAGTGTGCCTTTTCAGCTTGCTTTGATATTAGACATGTAATGCAATGATTTTCATACCTTAAGTGTGGTTTAGGTTTCCAAACACTTTCTGGGGCCACTGTAAAATCTAAAAAGTAATATTCTAAAATATACTTAATAATAATATATTCATTTAGCCACAGCTAAATGTAATAAAGCTACGCTAGCACAACAAAACCAAATTAACTTCTGTTTAAGCTGTAGTCCCTGTATGCAGGACAATTTTATTGTTTGCATATAATTAAATCATTTCTGTCCTGGAGTTTTCTGCATTGCACAAATCATGGTCGTAATACTTTATATGCACTTTTCAATACGTAGAAGAGATCGGGGCTAGTTGTCACACCTTTTGTTCTAGTGAATATTTCCTAGAAAGTTAGCTAATTCTTGTATAGATGCAAAATTAATATGTTTCTACAACGAGGATGTATTAAATCAAGCAATATTGACAGTTTACATTATAACAAAGTTTTTGTTCCTTTGAACTTTTTATTCATTAAAGAATCCTCGGGGAGGTATAACGGTTTCCACAAAAATTGAGCAGTATTTTCAACATTCAACTAAGTTTTGATGATAATAGGAAATATTTCAAATAAAATCAGCATATTAGAATGATTTATGTGACACTGAAATTTAAATTACATTTTACATATTTTTTGACAAAATAAACGCAACCTTGGTAAATGTAAGAGAAAGTGTAAAAAAACAATAACAACTGACTCCAAACTTTTAAACAGTAGTTCATCCCCCAATATCACACTACTGTATATGGGGTAAGTTGTCACAATGGAAACCTGCATTTAAATAGCCTACAGTATAACGGGCAAATGAACCACCTTCAAACTAAATTTAATATATATATATATATATATATATATATATATATATATATATATAATATTTAAATGCAGGTTTCCATTGTGACAATTTACCCCATGTACAGTAGTGTGATACTGGGGATGAACTACTGTTTAGCTGTTCTGCTTGCCCGTTATACTGTGTGTGTGTGTGTGTGTGTGTGTGTGTATATGTGTATATGTGTGTGTGTGTGTGTGTGTGTGTGTGTGTGTGTGTGTGTGTGTGTGTGTGTGTGTGTATGTATGTATGTATATATGTATATATATATAATATTTAAATGCAGGTTTCCATTGTGACAATTTACCCCATGTACAGTAGTGTGATACTGGGGGATGAACTACTGTTTAGCGGTTCGTTTGCCCGTTATACTGTGTGTGTGTGTGTGTGTGTGTGTGTGTGTGTGTGTGTGTGTGTGTGTGTGTGTGTGTGTGTGTGTGTGTGTGTGTGTGTGTGTGTGTGTGTATGTATGTATGTATGTATGTATGTATGTATGTATGTATGTATATATATATATATATATATATATATATATATATATATATATATATATATATATATATTTATTTATTTATGAAGGAAAATAAAACCTGTCCTGACTTGACATTTATGTAAAATTTGACATTTCTTTTAACGCAAATCTAGTTACTGAGACGCAGTGCTCACATCAACTGCCCCATGTGACAACTTGCCCCGGTCTCCTCTAAAATGCCCTCGCACTTCAGAAAGGTTTCAGATGGCCTTGCTTTAGCTCTAGTAGTAACACTGAAGCTAGTTGGCCTGAAGGAGTATCACCATAATTTGTAAATTGGTCAAGGTCGAGTGAATACAATAGAAGTGGGTTGATGACTCGTAGGGGAATGCCAACTAAAAATGTAGGGCTCTTTTTAAGGAAAGCTCTCAATCCTGCTCCTCATATACCCCACATCACTATTCAGAAGTTGGACATTTCGATTCATATCATGAATTCATTAGTAAAGGCTCCAAGACCAGAATTGGGTGTCAAATAAGTAAAAAGTACATCCAAAATGTGCAGCGCAACACTTGAAACTGGCCGAGTTACAGGAGCTGTCCAGTATCAGGGGGTGCTGAACTCTCTACAGCCACTGCTGAAAATTAAATCTTTAAAGCAAACAGCTAGTCAAAAGCAAACAAGCGAGAAAGGACATGCACACTTTAGAGACATGCTCCCTGATCGGTGCACGCTGGCTTCCCAGTTTAGATGTTGGAAAAGGTTACCACTATCCCCTCTAGTGGCCTTACACAGTGACTGGAGACGGAGCTGTAAAAACGTCTCCCTGAGAAACTGTTGAGCTCATACATCAGTTTGCATACACTATTAGGCAGTTCGCCTGATAGAATGCGATGGAAAAAAGTTAATCCGCCACAAAGCGCTATAGGGTTGTCACGGCATCCCTTTCTAGGCAATTCCCAACAAAGAATCAATCATCAATCGGGTTTTTGTTTCACCAAAATGCACTCTTTTGTTCTCAGTGCTGCGCTGGCATTGAAATTATTCAAAGGGAACACGATCGGCCTTGCTTTTCACACGTTTGTAGCCTTAAATTATTGATATTACATAAGGAAACATCATCCAGACTGGTGTCGTGTCCAGGAGAACCAGTGCTGAACCACAATTGTGGTTGAACCACAAAAGATGGCCCATATGAGGAAAACTTTAAGAGAGACAGAGAATATTGATGTCTTATTAAGCAAAACTAAAAGCTTTTCAAATGCAAAATGTCATTATTTGGTATCCAAAGCCGGTTGAAGACAACAACGTTAATGTTTTCTTTGCTCCAGGCGTTATTATTTATTTGCTCGGATCAGTTGAGGGCCATTACGCAGCTCTCTTATTTATCCCAAAACCATCAGAGACCATCAAAAAGACCATCATATAACTATTACAGCATTAATGTTTCTGTCTAATATTACTTATTCGACTTGCCATAACCTGCCATGCACTGGAACATCAGTCTAGAAATGAATGCAAAAATGAGATGTGACTTTAAAATCCCGATGCACTTATTAATACAAGCTGGTATGTCACTTCAAACTCATGCAAACCTTTTTTTCCTCTCTCTCTCACTCTCTCTCTCTCTCTCTCTAATAGCACAATGCACCTTTCACGAAGCTCACAAATGTGACAAAATTCCTTTTGGGATTCCTGTCTTGAATACAAAGCAGCCTCAATAAAGACTCCTCTCTGTGAAGCCAAAAAACCAGATGCATTTAAGCTATTAAGCAATTAATTGTCCCCAATGCAATTGGGAATTTTTAACATGGACCATATACTTTGTGTATATGGAGTAGGAAATATCCAACAGCTTTCTTTTCATTCCTGGTTTCAATATGGACATTCAATTGCAAAGCTAATCTTCTTTATAAATTTAAGATCGTTTTAAGCTACTGCCCATCATTAAAACCCTTCTAATCATCCCACACACCAACACAAAGCCTGGAGTGAGTGGGAGGCTGAGAGTTGATCTCAATGCACACATGGACTCAACATGTGATGGACACTTGTGCGCTTGACTTACATGGAGGAGATGTTCTCAAACAGGTCCGGGAGGCTGTTAGTGGTATTCCCATCGCTCACGGTGTCCTGTAGTGCCAGGAGGGGAAGGAAATTCCCTTGGTAAGACTTATTGCAAAAGATGTCAGTGGTAGAACAAGTGCAGGTCGGTGGGCAGTCCAGCATGGAGCTCATGTAATTTTGGAAGATGCTGAGGAGAAACAGGATCCTCCACCAACAAACGCGAGGTGGGATGGAGAATAAATCCATGTTTCCAGGTGTTTCCCTCAATGTTTTAGCTCCTTGAGGGGAGGGGGGGTTAATGTTCAACGGCAACAGAATCGAAAGCGCTCCGGGTATCCGTACGGTAATGCGAGAGCGCGCGAGGGTGCGTGGATGAGAGTAAAGGTATGTTAGATCAATGAGATCGCAATAATGTCCCCAAGAAAAGAGGGGAGAAATACTCCGTCAATGTAGAAAGGGCTCAAAAATCAACGGTCCCAGTCTGTCCTCCTCTCCGGGCTGCATGGTACAAGCTTCCCCGTCTCCACGGTGCTGTTTGTCGCGCAGTTCCAGGTTGTTGGAGCTCCGGCTTGAAGACTAAAAGCGTCAGAGCGCAGTCGAGAGAGAGAGAGAGAGAGAGAGAGAGAGAGAGAGAGAGAGAGAGAGAGAGAGAGAGAGAGAGAGAGAGAGAGCGCGAGA
Organism: Paracanthobrama guichenoti; assembly: GCA_018749465.1. Lineage (NCBI taxonomy): Eukaryota > Metazoa > Chordata > Actinopteri > Cypriniformes > Gobionidae > Paracanthobrama > Paracanthobrama guichenoti. Next base: position 10,130,812 of record CM031967.1, read on the forward strand.
GAGAGAGAGGTCCATGCTCCGAGCATCAAGTCCCACCTACTGGGCAGATTAAAAACTGACGCACCTGCATAACAGCAAAGGCGATCAAATCGGCACTTGAGAAATAACGCACTTTGCAACAGGCAAACCCTGCTGCCAACACACAGTGTTTGCACATCGTGTACCAAGCAGTATGCACCATTATTTGACAAATACGGATGTCCGATATTATTAAAAAAAAAGGTATTTTTCTTAACGTACGCATTGATGTTGGTTCCTTACATGAAGAACATTACTACCATTTTCTACAAAATAAAAATATATACCTACTGACTAAAATCTGCTGTCATGAAAAATAAGAAATACTTTCCTTCCACCTTGAATATAACACAACTTTATCATCATTTTCAAGGTATATTTTTAAATAACTATTTTTAGTGATTTTTGTAAACGTTATAATAAAAAAGGTTTACAATGACTCTCCTTACTCTCTAAATATTGTTATATTATATATTATACAACATATTATTAGTTAATTTACACAAAGCATTGAGCTGTCGTCATGTATATTATTTTAGTGGAGACTGGAGCTAGTTGTCATAAATTGAAGTTGGCACAAATATTAAATCTCAATAACATACAGGTATTGAGTCAAAAGTCAGATTAATGTATTTTTGCTGTTTCAAGAACTATTTTGTAATAGTAAATTCATATCTTACGAGTCCATAATTTATATATATAAAACATGATTAGAGACAGACAGACAGACAGACAACTGACAACATGTATATATGTCCCCACGTGCATCAATGTGCCTTGGCCGCCCATGACCCTGTCGCTGGTTCACCACTGTTCCTTCCTTGGTCCACTTTTGATAGATACTGACCACTGCAGACCGGGAACACCCCACAAGAGCTGCAGTTTCCAATCTCCAGATGCTCTGACCCAGTCATCTAGCCATCACAATCTGGCTCTTGTCAAACTCACTCAAATCCTTACGCTTGCCCATTTTTCTGCTTCTAACACATCAACTTTGAGGACAAACTTTGTATATGTATGTGTGTGTGTGTGTGTGTGTACATATATGAAGACTTCAGATGCAAAAGCCTCTAAGTCCGTCTGACGTTTTCTTTAAAATAAGCATTTTTGTCAGGCTTCCATGTACTGTATAGGTTTCTACCCAAGTACCGGTACTTCTGAATGGGCTGAGGCTGGGATTTAGTGGGCTTGAAGTGAAAGTATTTGATGAACTTATACTATGCAGAGAGCATTCACTCAGTATCATTGTCTAATTTTTGACCGAAGTGGCTTTTAGAGACTTTTGCATCTGAACTCTTCATATGTATATGTATATGTGTATATATGCGTGTGTGTGTATATATATATATCTATGTGAGCCGCAACCAATGGTAGAATTTGTCATTTTACAAGCACAAATTCCTTAGACTACATAAGAAAACCAGTCCTTTGGGGTCACAATCATGAACTCTTCTTCGTCTGCTGTGGAATCATGTTTTTACTCAACTGTAAGCTGATCTCTGATGCTCCTGCTCTTTGAACTCTGAGTGGTTCAGAGTCAAAGTGTCCTGCCCCACCAAGACCTCGCACAATTAATGTATAACCAGCCATCTGCACATTCGACACTGAAACGTCTTCATGTACTGTAGCGGCAAATTCTGCTATTGCTTAAGCGAAGACTTTTGGAGACTGAAAACAAGAATTACGAGGACATCATTTTCCTGTAGGCCACGCTAAGCATGTCAACATTGTGTCTACACACTTATCCACACCTGGGCATTTCTAAATCAGTATGGTGTATTTGAAGACCTACCAAACAAAGAAAAACCAACATGCAAGAGACATCACAAACATGTTGGTATCTATGGTTTTTGTTCTAGGGCAGTGGTTCCCAACCACATTCCTGGAGGCCCACCAACAGTGCACATTTTGCATGTCTCCTCAATCAAACACACCTGATTCAAGTCATCAGCTCATTAGTAGTGACTGCAAAATCTGATGTGGGTGTATCAGACAAAGGAGACATGCAAAATGTGCATTGTTGGTGGGCCTCCAGGAACGTGGTTGGGAACCACTGTTCTAGGGTATATTGGACTTCATTCATCCTGAGAGTGTCTGTGATTAACTGTATGGTCTGCTGAAAAAGCTACCTGGCAGGATGAAAAAATGTTACATTGCTTGGAGATAAAAAAAAAAAAAAAGCATATAAAAAAAAAAGTAAAAAATATACAGTTGTTCACCATGCTGATAGTAAACTTCTATCTTACGAGTGCTGCATAAATCCATAATTTATAGAGTGGGACAGCGGTTTATAGATATGTAAGCCCATAGATGTAGGTCAACATATAATGAATACAAACACAGGCCGATCTATCATATGGCTACTTAACAGGTTGCCAGAACTTTACTGTAAAGATAATGTTACAGGTATTACAGGATGGCGTTTTGATGCTATGTGATAACATTTCATTCAATTATATACATTTAAAACACTGTTTATAACTGTTTGTTATTGATAAAACCACATGTAATACAAAGGAGTGGCCGCTGCAGCAACTGTGATAAATACTAAAATAAAGGGGGGAAAAAAAATCTGATTACTCAGATAAAACACACAACACCAGTGAAATGCAACCATAAAACAATGCAGTTAACTAATATATAAAACCAATTTAAATAAAATAGAAACAAATGACATTCTTAGAAGTTCCTGCTTGAACAATGTCCAATAAATTTCCCCATTCACTATAAGACCAACAAATTTGAAAAGAGTAGTCTTAAAATTATATATATAATCGAATTAATGTAGAAACAACTTAAAGACAGTATATTTGAAATATTTGTTGTAATGTCGTCTTATGAATGAAGGCCAGTATCACTGATACTAATACAGCTACTGATGTCTCTATGGAATAGTTTTTTTTTAAACATTAAATGAAAAACATTCAATGTTACAGTATAACTGAAAGCTATCCGTTTCAACATTTATTGGGCTTTAAAAAATAACAACTTTTAATTTAAGTGAACTTAAAACAATCTTCACATAAACCCATTATAATAAATGTCATTTTATCTGTGGCCTATACAATCAATATACAGAAACTGAATAAAGTTATCAAACACTTAATCTTAACTGCATAAATTAAATATAGATTAATTCTTATTAAAACTACAATTTTCTCTGTTACCTTAATTCTTTGATTAACTTTAATGACAGACATCACAGTAACTGGTTTATTAGGCTGCTGTCACTTTAAGATCTGCCGCTGCGGATCTGACGCGCTGTCACGCGGATCTCATTTTTTCACAACTCTTCACATTCACCTCCAGAGGTCCGAATATGCCGCTGACATCGTTCAGATTTGGGACCAATGCTGCGCTCCACTCCACTTTTAGACACGCATTTGCGAACTTCCCTAAGCACTTCCCCTCGGGGGAATCCATTTTGAAGTGCTTTCCACTGAAGTGGACGAGGGAAGTTTATATGGAGTTTAATTATTTTTAAAAACATTTAAAACAACCGAACACACCTATATACATATAGAATGCTGCATTAAACAATTTCGTAAAGGAAAAAAATTATAATAAATCAACTGCACAGTGGATTCCAAGTGATCAAGGGCTCAGGATGTTCCAGTTCAGTCCATAGCAAAGGTTCCACCAGTAGTGGGCACTCATGTGACATAAGCAATGACGCACATCCGAGTGAACGAGACGGAGGGAAGTTAGCAAGTGAAGGGCATAATAAAAACGAACTGGAACGCAGCACGAGTCTACGCAGTAGTGACCTCGGGACCGGAATCTACGCAGTAGAGAGCAGGAAGTAGAGGCGCAATATTAAAAGCCCGCCCACCCACACAAGATGAAATGTTGGTATGAAATAAACAGTTATGGAAACGTAGAAATTAAAGCTAAAGCTCCAGTCTTCTCCCAAAAATCCAGAAAAAAAAGTCTGTACCTCAGTGACAATTTCACTCAGAGAAGCCATCAATCTCAGCTGTCAATCATCATGGAAAATGCAAGGTCTTCCCTGAAAGAGACAATGTCTGGATGGGAGCATATGTTGTTCTAGAACTTGGATATACCTTTCAGCATTGATGGTGCCTTTCCAGATGTGTAAGCTGTCCATGCCACACGCACTCATGCAACCCCATCCCATCAGAGATGCAGGCTTCTGAACTGAGTGCTGAGAACAACTTGGGTTATCCCAACTTGGGATAACAACTTTCCTTGTCCTCTTTAGTCCGGATGACATGGCGTCGCAGTTTTCCAAAAAGAACTTCAAATTTTGATTGGTCTGACCACAGAACAGTTTTGCACTTTGCCATAGTCCATTTTAAATGAGCCTTGGCCCAGAGAAAACGCCTGCGCTTCTGGATCATATTTAGATATGGCTTCTTTTTTGACCTATAGAGTTTTAGCCGGCAACGGCGAATGGCATGGTGGATTGTGTTCACAACAATGTTTTCTGGAAGTATTCCTGAGCCCATGTTGTGATTTCCATTGCAGTAGCATTCCTGTATGTGATGCAGTGCCGTCTAAGGGCCCGAAGAGCACGGGCATCCAGTATGGTTTTCCGGCCTTGACCCTTACGCACAGAGATTGTTCCAGATTCTCTGAATCTTTGGATGATATTATGCACTGTAGATGATGATAACTTCAAACTCTTTGCAATTTTTCTCTGAGAAACTCCTTTCTGATATTGCTCCAGTATTTTTGGCCGCAGCATTGGGGGAATTGGTGATCCTCTGCCCATCTTGACTTCTGAGAGACACTGCCACTCTGAGAGGCTCTTTTTATACCCAATCATGTTGCCAATTGAACTAATAAGTTGCAAATTGGTCCTCCAGCTGTTCCTTATATGTACATTTAACTTTTCCGGCCTCTTATTGCTACCTGTCCCAACTTTTTTGGAATGTGTAGCTCTCATGAAATCCAAAATGAGCCAATATTTGGCATGACATTTCAAAATATATCACTTTCAATATTTGATGTTATCTATGTTCTATTGTGAATAAGATCCCAACTACGTACGTACGCACATACATATGTTCTCACACACACACACACACACACACACACACACACACACACACACACACCTGTGGCCATGGAAGTGATTGGAACACTGGAATCAATGATTTTGATGTATCCCAATACTTTTCATAATATAGTTTACATTTAGTAAAGTACCTTGCAGTCAAATTAACTGGTTCACATTGTAGCAATTTTATAATCCTTTTTGGTAAAATACTATTCAAAATATTAGTGCATTCTTTTGCTTATGCAATTAGTAGCATAAGCACACATTTTGTTTCAGTTTTAGAGTGAAACCCGTTTTATCCGTTGAGAGCAATGTGGTGTGTAACACAAGAAAAAAAGAACCCCATCATTTCCTTCACAATCTCATTTCTACAGCTCTCTCTTCCTTTTATTCTGTGACATATTAGACATTTCTGGGTCTCCATAAACATGACAAAAGGAACAAATTTCTCATTAAAATTATCGCATAATGAATAATGATGACTGGCACCGGTATCTATTGTTTTTGAGAGTGTCGTAATCCAAAAAAGGAAAACAAAACAAAACTTTAACTAGACAGCAAGTGTTCGCACTGCAGAGAACAGAGAAGGGAATGTGTAATGGTGAAAGGGGTTTTATTTTTTTTTCAACAAATTGTATTGATTTTATTTTAAGCATTGTTAATTGCTTAATTAAAATGGTGAAATTCCATTAGCATTTGTATTGACAGGACTATATACAATTTGTGAAAAATGGTGCAGAGACAAATTTTACATTTCAATTAGGCCTACATTTTATTTCCATGAAAAATATAACGGATTCACCCCAACATTGTAGGGAAAGGGTCTATAAATAAGAGGGATCATAAAAAGTTGTATTTTTTATTTAGTATTGTCCTGAATAAGATATTTTACATAAAAGATGTTTACACACAGTCCACAAGACGGTTTATCTCCCCTTGATTCTTAATACTGTGTTTTTTGGGTTTTTTTTGTGATGGTCGTTCTTGAGTCTCTTGTTTGTCCTGAGCAGTTAAACTGTCCAACATTCTTCAGAAAAATCCTCCAGGTCATGAAAATTCTTCAGATTTCCAGCATCTTTTGCATATTTGAACCCCCTCCAGCAGTGACTGTATGCTTTTGAGATCCATCTTTTCACACTGAGGATGATTGAGGGACTCAAACACAACTATTAAAAAAGTTGCTGTGTGTGTGTGTGTGTGTGTGTGTGTGTGTGTGTGTGTGTGTGTGTGTGTGTGTGTGTGTGTGTGTGTGTGTGTGTGTGTGTGTGTGTGTGTGTGTGTGTGTGTGTGTGTGTGTGTGTGTGTGTGTGTGTGTGTATATACAATCTGTGGAAGGCATACAATGAAAAAAAAAAACCAAGTAGATAGTTCACCCAAAAATGAAAATGATGTTTATCTGCTTACCCCCAGGGTATATCCCAGATATAGGTGACTTTGTTTCTTCAGTAGAACACAAATTAAGATTTTTAACTCCAACTATTGCAATCTGTCAGTCGTATAATGCATGCGAATGGTTACACATGAGAGTACGAGAACTATGAAAGTAAAAAAAAACATGCACATACAAATCCATATTAAACCCTGCTACTTGTGATGACACATTGATGTCTTAAGACATGAAACGATCGTTTTGTGTAAGAAACCGAACAGTATTTATATATTTTTTTACCTCTAATACCTCTTTACCCTTCAGCGCGCGATCACTTCCGGTAAGTGAGGTCAATGTACACGATATGGTGTAGAGATACGCGCGAGACATCACCTCCGGCACTTGCATAAACTACGCCAGACCGTGTACGTGTACAGGAAGTGATCGCACGCTGAAGGCTGTTGAACGTAGTGGTGTATTAGACCCTACCCTACTTTTAAGAACTTTTAAACAAGTTTCAGTGAGAACCAAACAGAGTTTTATAGTCTAATATAGGAGAACCTTTTTAAGTTCTTCAAATAACTGTTTATTTTGCAATTTGTTTCTGATTGTTGTCTGGTCTTAAACTGTGAATGATTAATCATGGCACATTACTGCAAAACAAAAAAAAATTATGTTTATATATTGTACACTATCGTTTAAAAGTTGGGGTCAGTAAGATTTAAATATTTTTAAATGCATGTTTTGCAAACCAAAGCTGCATTTATTTAACAAAAAATACAGTGAAAACAGTAATATTGTGAAATATTTTTATTCCTGAATTTATTTTATTCCTGTGATGACAAAGCTGAATTTTGACACCGTCTTCAGTGTCACATGATCCTTCAGAAATCATTCAAATTTGTATTATTTATCAAATTTCGTATTGTGTTCAATATCAAACAGATGTGCTGCTTAATATTTTTGTGGAAATCATGATACATTGTAAAAGTATTTACTCTCACTTTTGATCAGTTCAATGCATCCTTGCTGAATAAAAGTATTAATTTCTATAAAAACTGATGCTAAACTTTGCGTTTTAAAGTGCATCCATTTTGATTTACCAAATTTTAGTTGCATCTTTGTACTGGTCCTTTAAAGAATAAATGATGTTTTTTCCTCTGCTAATGAATGATATTTGAACCAACGTGCTGATCTGAAGAATCTATAATGTAACATCAAGAACTTTTAATCTCCAAAGAACCATTAAGCCAACTCAAGATGCCTATACAGCAAAAAAGTGCCCACATAAATAAAGTTTAAATCAGAACAAACTGCTTTGGTAACCTAATTTGACTTTTTCCTCTTAGAATACTTTAAAGTTTCACACTAACCTTATAGTAAAAACATAACCGGGTGAAATCGGTTTTGTGGGTCCCAATCTCTTAAGGAGAATATCCCCCATGTTTTCTGTAAATTAGAAATGCTTTATTTCTACAGGAAGGGGAATTGCTTCTGCATTAAAAGATAACTTTTAACCAGGGCTTTTAACATGTTTGCTCATCTACCATGAATGCAGCCAAATTGGGGTAAGCTAGTGGATGAAGCTTAAGTGATTCAGCATCAAATATTTATTGCGTGACCACATAGGCAATTGTGGGAAAAACAAAGTGAGGCCTGATGTGCCTGCATTTAGCTGTGGTTGTAGCTAAAGCACTATTTCATAGTACTATTCATCCATTTATCTTTGTGGCCTACTACATTAAAATGGGTCATATTGCATCATTTTCATTTGTAATAGTGTTATTTTTATGCATTAAACTATATTTGTGTAATACATGCACATTGAAACACTACTTCAGGCCAAGGATCCCTTGGTGATAGAGACCATCATTTACATATAAAATATAGTGCTGCTTTCTGGCCTATAATTACATGCATATGGTTTCATAATCTATGATTCTTGCATTGTTATTGTATCATTGAGCGACTATGTTTTTAATAATATTTTGAAGTAGTTTTTATTTGTACATTTTCTGTTTTCATTTTAAAGGTATACTATAACACTATGTAACTGCATATATTTTGTGGAAGAGCATTGTTTTGGTTGTGCTTTGTCTCTGCTTGACTGCAGATGAATATACAAACCCGATTCAAAATAAGTTGGGACACTCTACAAATTGTGAATAAAAAAGGAATGCAATAATTTACAAATCTCATAAACTTATAACTTTATAAACTATAATCACTGGCAACGGCCATACCAGAGAGCCGCGTTCCGGTGGAAGAGTGACCTCTGACCTGGAGTTATAATATTTATTGTAACTCAGATTGTGTTTGGTTGAAAGAAGAAAGTCATATACCTAGGGTGAGTAAATAATTTCCTTTTTTGGGTGAACTATTCCTTTAATTCATGGCCACGATATAGCCTACGGTTTGGTAGAAGGATTGATGATTTATTGACTCCTTATTTAAAGTTTATATAGAGTCATTTTTGTACATTACATTTTTTTATATACTTTTTTACTGTGGGAGAGACAATAAAATGTGTATCTTTTAGATTCTTGTTAAAGTTTAACTTAAAGGGATAGTTCACCCAAAAATAAAAATTCTGTCATTAATTACTCATGCCAACAACAAATTCAAATTTAATTTTTTTTTTGATGAAATCTGCGAGATACATACTGTTACTTTTGAACAATAGGACGATGTCCAAATTTTTCTTAATTTGTTATATTATATATATATATATATATACACACACACACATATACACACACACACACACACACATACATACGCTCACCTAAAGGATTATTAGGAACACCTGTTCAATTTCTCATTAATGCAATTATCTAATCAACCAATCACATGGCAGTTGCTTCAATGCATTTAGGGGTGTGGTCCTGGTCAAGACAATCTCCTGAACTCCAAACTGAATGTCAGAATGGGAAAGAAAGGTGATTTAAGCAATTTTGAGCGTGGCATGGTTGTTGGTGCCAGACGGGCCGGTCTGAGTATTTCACAATCTGCTCAGTTACTGGGATTTTCATGCACAACCATTTCTAGGGTTTAAAAAGAATGGTGTGAAAAGAGAAAAACATCCAGTATGCGGCAGTCCTGTGGGCGAAAATGCCTTGATGCTAGAGGTCAGAGGAGAATGGGCCGACTGATTCAAGCTGATAGAAGAACAACTTTGACTGAAATAACCACTCGTTACAACCGAGGTATGCAGCAAAGCATTTGTGAAGCCACAACACGCACAACCTTGAGGCGGATGGGCTACAACGGCAGAAGACCCCACCGGATACCACTCATCTCCACTACAAATAGGAAAAAGAGGCTACAATTTGCACAAGCTCACCAAAATTGGACAGTTGAAGCCTGGAAAAATGTTGCCTGGTTTCTGTTGAGACATTCAGATGGTAGAGTCAGAATTTGGCGTAAACAGAATGAGAACATGGATCCATCATGCCTTGTTACCACTGTGTAGGCTGGTGGTGGTGGTGTAATGGTGTGGGGGATGTTTTCTTGGCACACTTTAAAATATCTAGCTTCGGCAGACCGCCTTCTGTATTCAACTTATGAATACAGTATATTGTATAACATTTTAAATATGGATATTTTTCTTACAAAAACCCATCAATTCGCTTCAGAAGGCCTTTATCGACCCCCCGGAGCTGTGTGGAGTACTTTTATAATGGATGGATGCACTTTTTTGGTCTTCAAATTTTGGACTGCCATTCACTGCCATTATAAAGCTTGGAAGAGTCAGGATATTTTTTTATATAACTCTGATTGTATTCGTCTGAAAGAAGAATGTCATATACACCTAGCATGGCTTAAGGGTGAGTAAATCATGGGCTAATTTACATTTTTGGGTGAACTATCCCTTTAATTTAGTGACTGCTATCAGAACGTGAAGAGACTTTTCAACCAGCATAATAATAAAATAAAATAAATTCTGGAACAAAATCATCTATCCTGCCTTTTTTTTTTTCAAAAAAAGAAAAATTCCAAACTTTTTTCTCTTCATCATTTACAAGAGCCACACCATTTCCACCCAGCTCAAGAGTCTTTCTCTCATACATACATATGACACAGGCAGGCAGGTGTCTGTTTCACATTGCTCCCTTCTGTCAAAGAGCTGACCTGCCCCATCTTTCCTCATCATGAGAGATAAAGAGGAACGGAGCCACAGAGCCATGGGGTTGAAGCCTGCTTGACAGAGCGGAGGAACAGAACCATCTGTCATTCTCACTTCCTACATGTTTCCAATGAAGGACCCCGTACATGAACCATGTGTGCACATACAACATTTAACACTGTGAAACGCAACAACAATGCCAGCTCTGTGTTGTAGTACTGCAACATATGCATTTATGAGCCCTTTGATGTTATTTGAATTCATTTTCAGATTCACCTGTGCGCTAGATGTATTGTGTGGGGCTAATGCGATACAGTTTCAAAGGTGTGAAATATTACTTAACCTTTCTGAAATAAATACGCTATTTCTCTCAAGTCACTTTGTGTGGCATTCAATAAATTGCTTCCTTTTGTCAAAGGTCCAGCATCAGCTTTTGGCCCCATGGTGCTTTATATTGACAGGAAAAGTCACTTACTTACAAGCTCAAGTCTGACAAGACTGTGATAAAAACCTTGACAGTATATTTTGCCAGACAGCCTCAGCTGTGTACCATAAATGAACATGTTGTTTGGAAAACTGCATGTTACATTAGCATACTCCATTTTGGCCAAATAAAATTTTATTTTTCAGGCATAATAATAATATAGTTAGTGTATAGTATGTGAACAACAATACAGATCAGTACGTCCGAGTACATAGTACTCAAAAAAACAACCGACAAAAGTACCCTGATGACCTGAATGTTGTGAATGGCAGTGAAGCAATGCAACTGACGCCGTAAGTCACATGAAAACATGCTGGATGTGTAGTATGTCTGAATTTCATTCACACTAAACACATTCATACTATATAGAACATACTTTTTGAATGGTCGCAAACTCGAAGTAAGTTTTAAACCAAATGTCTGCGTTTTCAAACACAGCTGTAGTTTTTTTCCCCATGTAGTATGAGAAGTAGTCCTAGAACAGACAATGACAATAGTATGAATAAAAAATTAAAAAAACTGGCCATCCAAGACTTTATAGAGCAGTGTTTCCCAACCACGATCCTGGAGGCACACCAACACTGCACATTTTGCATGTGTCCTTAATCAAACACACCTGATTCAAATGATCATCTTATTAGTGGAGACATGCAAATTGTGCAGTGTTGGTGTGCCTCCAGGATCGTGGTTGGGAAAAACTGTTATAGAGGATGGAAGTGCTTTCTCACATACAGTACAATAAAAGTGGATGGGGACCAGGGGCTGTCAAGATCCAAAAGGACAAAGTGCACCATAAAAGCATCATAAAAGCCATTCATTCAACTTGTGCACTTCTTCTGAGTCTTCTGAAGCCAAGTGATAGTTTTGTGTGAGGAAAGAAATTAAATTCAGTAATTATTCACAAATATTGTTTAACAGCTGTGGTCACCATTCAGTTCCATTGTATGAAAAGCAGCTTATTAATCTACCAAACATCTCCTTTTGTGTTCCACAGAAGAACGATGCCAGGTTAAGGCCTGTTCACACCAAGACAATAAATATGATAACCATAAATTGTTCTAAAAGTCCACAGTACAACTATAACCATAATGACACAGACAAACATTCAATATCTTTGGAATGACTTTCAGAATGGTTTTATTTTTCCCCCAGCTGATGATAAAAACATTGACAGCCAATCAGAAGGCAGGCGGCAACAGTGAGCGCTGCAGTTGTGTGGATGCTAATATAGATATTGTTATAGTTATTGTTCTTGTTGTGAACGGGCCTTTAGACATGGGGGTAGTTATGCTAAATGACAATTTCTGGTTAACTATTAAGTCAATTGATAGCATACAAAACAAGTTAAAACATCACAAATTTGGCTTTTTTGACTGAACATTTCACTTTTAAGTGTAACAATAAATTTGCTACTGACACATGGCTTTTAAGTGAGCTCGTTCATTTCCAAAAAGCCTTTTCAAGCGTCCCTTTTCCTCTCGAAAACGAAAATAAAAATACAAAACAACAGAGAACAGTCAATTAATCGCAGAGGATTTGATCTGCTTCTCTGTCAGCTCCATTTGAACTCTGCACGCCAACGTGAATAAACGCGCTTGCGGCGGGAAAAAAGGCGCGCGCGCACGCACGCACGCACACACACACACACACACACACACAAACAATTCCAAAACGCAAGTGCCTTTTTAACTTGTCACAGCCACTGATGGCGAAAGCATAAACGTTAGTCTAACTGTCGGTCGGACGTCGAGGTTTTCAAAAACCCACTCTGTCACCTGCATCAGTTTGCACCTGCCTCTTCACAGAGGGCGAAATAATGGCTAGACTCGTATTTATTGATTCCGTTCCCTCCTTAATTGCCTCTTCACGTTGTCGTCTCATTTTGCTTGTCAGGAACGTTTGCTTGTTCCTCCCTCTCATCACTCTTGTCTGTTTGAAGTCGTCGAGATAACTGGCATCTCTTTTCTGGCGCACTTAACGTCTCTCTTCAATGTGTGTTGCATTCAACGCCTTCGTTTCCACATCCTACAACAATTATACATACATTTCATCTTATTTACATTGATGGATGTTTTATTTCCTATCAGTGTAAATACAGAAATATTGATTTAGCTATGTTTCAGAACTAAAAAATATGGTTAATGCTTTATTATGATGGCGCACTTTAGGCATTCTTCTAACTATAACTCTACAACTACTTATTCTACTGAACCTAACCCAACAGTGACAATGAGAGTTAGCTGACACGTAGTTGCAAAGTTACTTATAGTTAGTAGAATCTAGTCTAAAGTGGACTATCGAAAGTGTAACCAAAATCTGTATTTTTTTCTGTTTGTTGATGGCAGCACATCTTGTGCAACACACCATAAAGGAACATTAAATGCAAAAAAGTCAATGTTGTAAATTCACATTGTTTCAAATCTATACTACAGTCTATTTATTTGATAGAATATCAGACTGATTTTGTGAACTGGATCAGACTCAAAGTATGGTTCGTTTATGAATCAAACATTCATACCTTTTATAAACTCTTATGAACACATTAAGGTTTGGAAGTCAAGAATTCAGTGAATAATAAATGTTTCAAAGTAAATGATACAGAAAAATATAGAATAATAAAAAAAAATTATATTATACACCGATCAGGCAGGTGAAGTGAATAACACTGATTATCTCTTCATCACGGCACCTGTTAGTAGGTGGGATATATTAGACAGCAAGTGAACATTTTGTCCTCAAAGTCGATGTGTTAGAAGCAGAAAAATGGGCAAGCGTAAGGATTTGAGTGAGTTTGACAAGAATCAAATTTTGATGGCTAGACGACTGGGTCAGAGCATCTCCAAAACTGCAAATCTATCAAAAGGAAGGAACAGTGGAGCGAAGACTGGCCTGTGTGGTCCCAAACAGACGAGCTACTGTAGCTCACATTGCTCAAGAAGTTAATGCTGGTTCTGATAGAAAGGTGTCAGCATACACAGTGCATCACAGTTTGTTGTGTATGGGGCAGTCAGGGTGCCCATGCTGACCCCTGTCCACCACCAAAAGCACCAACAGTGTGCACGTGCATCAGAACTGGACCACGGAGCAATGGAAGAAGGTGGCCTGGTCTGATGAATCACATTTTCTTTTACATCACGTGGATGGCCGGGTGCATGGCAGTGTGATGTTCTTGGCAATGTTCTGCTGGGAAACCTTGGGTCCTCCCATCCATGTAGATGTTACTTTGACACGTACCACCTACCTAAGCATTGTTGCAGGCCATATACACCCTTTCATGGAAACGGTATTCCCTGGTGGCTGTGGCCTCTTTCAGCAGGATAATGCGCCCTGCCACAAAGCAAACATGGTTCAGGAATGGTTTGAGGAGCATAACAACGATTTTTAGGTGCTGACTTGTCCTCCAAATTCCCCAGATCTCAATTTAATCGAGCATCTGTGGGATGTGCTGAACAAAAAAGTCTGATCCATCTTGGTGCCAGATACTACAGCACACCTTCAGGGGTCTAGGGGAGTCCATGCCTCGATGGGTCAGGGCTGTTTTGGCACCAAAAGGGGAACCAACACAACACATAATGTTATGCCTGATCGGTGTAACCTACTGTTCAAAAGTTTGGGCTCAGTAAGATTTGTTCAGCAGGGAAGCATAAAATTGATCAATGGTGACAGTAAATACTTTTACATTATTTCAAAATTGTATGCTGCTCCAGCATACATGAATATGTTTTTTACATTTGCATAGTAATAACACACAATGATTCCGTAAATGCGCACTTGCAGCGATATTTAATAGATTTATATCTCTTAAACCGATGTGTAAATAACATCCAACTCTTGACTGTAATGCATATTGTATACGGTTGGGTCATTTCACTTAGAAGAGGCTCTGTTACTAGCGGTATCTTAGTGTACTTAATTGCTTTCATGCCTGATTGATGAGACAAGCCCTTAGTTCTGAGGTTTTATATCATTAATAACCTTTTGTCTGGATCGGATCTTCTTTTATTTATCATACAGAGTCTGAATCCTCGCAATGCATTTATATAGGAAGAACCAATGCAATTCACATAAAGCCCTGTGATTTAAAAACAAAAAGGGTTTAACAGCATAAATGACTTCAATTTCATTCTGTTCCTCACATAAAGCTGTCAGAAGACAGCACATGAATACTTCCATGGTAATGTTTATTTACCTTTTTTGTTTCAAGGAGGAAAGAAAGAAAAGGATACAAGTTTAGAATGACACGAGAGTGTGTAAATGATGACATATTTTTAATTTTAGCTTGAACTATTCCTTTAAAATCCGTTGTGTGTGGCAGTGCCGGCCCTAAATAAGTCCTGACAGTGAACAATCAATATCTGTCACTCACCAGCCACCTCGAGACTCGTGCAACCTCTGTATCAGGATTAGAAGAAGAAGTGGAAGAAAAAAAAAAGAAGAATGAACTGAATCTTAGTTTGTGGCTGTAGAATCCATACATGAATCTGCACATTATCAGTCTTAGATCAATCACAGGTGCATAGAAAAATTAATCATCTGAACTGTAAAAGACATTTTCTTACCAAGAATTAGACAGAATGCTGCCTAGTGCACAGAATTGCCTTAAAAGGGATGTTGCTTCTACTCAAGATCAAGTGAATATCACTGCTACACCCTGATTTGGTGGGCCATTTATACTTTGCTGTCTTTATTATAAAGTTTAAATGTATTTGCTTGTAGACTTGGTAACACTTTAGAATAATGGTCATTAGTTAACATGAACTAATAATGAACTGCACTTATAAAGCATTTGTTTATCTTAAATGTTAATTTCAACATTTACTAATACATTATTAAAATCTTGTTAACATTAGTTAATGCACTGTGAATTAACATGAACAAACCATGAACAGCTGTATTTTTATTAACTAACGTTAACAAAGATGAACAAATACAGTAACAATTGAGCTGCTCATGGTTAGTTAATACATTAACTAATGTTAACTAAATGACCATTATTCTAAAGTGTTACTGTAGACTTTTGTTACATTTATATATCGCTTTTCTGGGTACTCAAAGTGCTTTACACGGAAGGGGGAATCTCCTCAACCACCACCAATGTGCAGCATCCACCTGGATGATGTGACGGCAGCCATATTGCGCCAGAACGCCCACCACACACCAGCTGATTGGTGGAGAGGAGACAGAGTGATGAAGCCAATCGGAATATGGGGATTATTAGGAGGCCATGATGGACATAAGCCAATGGGCAAATTTGGCCAGGATGCCGGGGTTACACACTCTTTTTCCGAAGGACATCCTGGGATTTTTAATGACCACAGAGAGTCAGGACCTCAGTTTAACATCACATCCAACAGCAAAAAAAAATTGACACCAAAAACATTCAGACATTTCCCCCTTTGTCTCCAACCCTAAGAATTAAACAAGCCATTTTTGCTACTGTACTTTTAGACTAGTGTTGTCAAAAGTACCAATTTTGTCAAGTCTGCATTGCAAGTTTAAAAATGTGACTATACCAGCGTTTCTCTCTAGCATTTTGAGCACTGTTGAAGGGATTCATAAACACCTCTAATTGGCCATCGTGTTCACATGCTCAACATGTCTGTGATTGGCTAAAATGATCAGCGTTTCAAAAACATGTAAATAGACATCTTTGCTGCTCTTCATCGAACGCTTACACAGGAACATTTGAAAGCAGGTGTCTATCACCGGATATATTAGGGATTTGCTGGAAGACGCCTGCTTTCAAAAGCTCCCGTGTGTATCTGTGTAAGTGTTCGTTGAAGAGCGTTGATCATTGTAGCCAATTACAGATATACACTCACCTAAAGGATTATTAGGAACACCATACTAATACTGTGTTTGACCCCCTTTCGCCTTCAGAACTGCCTTAATTCTACATGGCATTGATTCAACAAGGTGCTGAAAGCATTCTTTAGAAATGTTGGCCCATATTGATAGGATAGCATCTTGCAGTTGATGGAGATTTGTGGGATGCACATCCAGGGCACGAAGCTCCCGTGGCACCACGTCCCAAAGAAGCTCTATTGGGTTGAGATCTGGTGACTGTGGGGGCCATTTTAGTACAGTGAACTCATTGTCATGTTCAAGAAACCAATTTGAAATGATTCAAGCTTTGTGACATGGTACACTATCCTGCTGGAAGTAGCCATCAGAGAATGGGTACATGGTGGTCATAAAGGGATGGACATGGTCAGAAACAATGCTCAGGTAGGCCGTGGCATTTAAACGATGCCCAATTGGCACTAAGGGGCCTAAAGTGTGCCAAGAAAACATCCCCCACACCATTACACCACCACCACCAGCCTGCACAGTGGTAACAAGGCATGATGGATCCATGTTCTCATTCTGTTTATGCCAAACACTGACTCTACCATCTGAATGTCTCAACAGAAATCGAGACTCATCAGACCAGGCAACATTTTTCCAGTCTTTAACTGTCCAATTTTGGTGAGCTTGTGCAAATTGTCGCCTCTTTTTCCTATTTGTAGTGGAGATGAGTGGTACCCGGTGGGGTCTTCTGCTGTTGTAGCCCATCCGCCTCAAGGTTGTGCGTGTTGTGGCTTCACAAATGCTTTGCTGCATACCTCGGTTGTAACGAGTGGTTATTTCAGTCAAACTTGCTCTTCCATCAGCTTGAATCAGTCGGCCCATTCTCGTCTGACCTCTAGCATCAACAAGGCATTTTCTCCCACAGGACTGCCACATACTGGATGTTTTTCACTTTTCACACCATTCTTTGTAAACCCTAGAAATGGTTGTGCATGAAAATCCCAGTAACTGAGCAGATTGTGAAATACTCAGACCGGTCCATCTGGCACCAACAACCATGCCGCGCTCAAAATTGCTTAAATCACCTTTCTTTCCCATTCTGACATTCAGTTTGGAGTTCAGGAGATTGTCTTGACCAGGACCACACCCCTAAATGCATTGAAGCAACTGCCATGTGATTGGTTGATTAGATAATTGCATTCATGAGAAATTGAACAGGTGTTCCTAATAATCCTTTAGGTGAGTGTACATGTTGAGCGTGTGAACACAATGAAACTACTTGCATAACTACTACACAATGAAACTACTTAAAACTACTAGCATAATTTACTACACAATTTACTACTTAACTACACAATGAAACTACTTAAAAGTACTATCATAATTTACTGTCGTTCATCAGGACATCCAAAGCTGATAATACACAAATGAGGGCAGTCATATATTAACGTGCATATGGTAGTAATGTCATAACATACAAATTTCTGAATGACTCATTGCAGTTTAGTTTCAATATATTGTCTGGATGGATTGTAAAAGGAAGTTTTGTTCTGTGGACCATACTATGTCTACATGGTACATTGACTCCTATTTCAAGGGAGCAAGGAAAATCCATTATGCGTACTTTAAGACATTCTACAAAAATGTTTTTCCATGTTTTTTGTCTGTTCCAGATTTTTGTCTGAAATTACATCTCAAATGCCCAAGAGAACATCCCAAACTTCAAATGAAGCTGGACTGTTCCTCACAGCGGAGAATGAGAAGAAAAGAAAAAAAGTCTTGCATCAGTCCTAGTGTAAGGTCAGACGTGTGAAGGTTAGCTCATCAGTTCATAACTCGCCACATTCGTAGCTGAAGTGTGTTAGCTGATTAGGTATTCCAGGAGAGTTTGCGCTGTGCATTATGGGAAACAAACAACAGAGGGCCTCATCAAGCATCTCTCTTTCTTTCAATCTATCTTTTTTGCTACTGTATATTGCTGTTCTGCACCTTCTGAACATGCAGCAAAAGCACACTGCTCATCAACACAGTCACACTTGTTTTAAGGGCTCTCACTATGTGCTTACTCTTATACTTGTACAAGAAGTTTCCAAGGCTTTTTTTATTGCAGAATATTGTTACAGTGATTGGTGTGAATAAAAAAAAAAAAGTGTCATAACCTAAGTTTGACATTTGCGCAGTAACAGTGATTAAAAGTCAACGTTTGAGTTGCATGTGCAACTGAATAGACATGACACTCAAAATCCACTGCATTTTATAAATGCTTTTAATACTAACAAAAACATGCCCAGTAAGTTCAGCTGAAAGCCAAATACACTGAAAGTCAATGGGGTCTAAAATAACACTTTTGTTTTAACACAATTGTATGGACCAAAAACATTTCACAACACGTCATAACAGGTTTGGAACAATGTGAGGTTGAGTAAATGATGACAATTTTTATTTTGGGGGCGACTATATATTAACTAGGGATGCTAACGATTAATCGACGATCGATTAATTGTTGATCATTTAATTGATAAAACGTATTGATCGTCAATTAAGCAAGGTGATGCGTGTGCGTGCTGCTCAACCGCAAAACACGTAAGAAACACATAAAAGCAGACACAAGGAAATTAAGCGAGTTATGTTTGGGACCATTTTAAAAGGCTAGAGTTACACCTACATGACTATAAGAATGCGTGTACATTCACAGCCTTTTGTTTTGTGCAAATGTAAGCTGTAATATTGGGTTTATTTTGTGCAGGCCTATATACACCTGCACAAAATAACAATGACCACTGACAGGTGAAGTGAATAACAATAATCATCTCTTTATCACGGCACCTGTTAGTGGGTGGGATATATTAGGCAGCAAGTGAACACTGTTCTCAAAGTTGATGTGTTAGAAGCAGAAAAATGGGCAAGCGCAAGGATTTGAGCGAGTTTGACAAGGGCCAAATTGTGATGGCTAGATGACCGTGTCAGAGCATCTCCAAAACTGCAGCTCTTGTGGGGTGTTCCCGGTCTGCAGTGGTCAGTATCTATCAAAAGTGCTCCAAGGAAGGAACAGTGGTGAACCGGCGACCGAGGCTCACTGATGCACGTGGGGAGTGAAGGCTGGCCTGGAAAATATGCCCAGCCACAAAGCAAAAATGGGTCAGGAATAGTTTGAGGAGAACAACAATTTGAGTTTGAATCAAGAGTTTGAGGTGTTGATTTGGCCTCCAAATTCCCCAGATCTCAGTCTAATCGAGCATCTGTGGGAGCATCTGAACAAACAAGTCCAATCCATGGAGGCCCCACCTCGCAACTTACAGGACTTAAAGGATCTGTTGTTAACATCTTGGTTCCAGATACCACACCACACCTTCAGCGGTGTAGTGGAGTCCATGCCTCGATGGGTCAGGGCTGTTTTGGCACCAAAAGGGGGACTAACACAATATTAGGAAGGTGGTCATAATGTTATGCCTGATGGTTGTATATATAACTGATTTATCTCATATAGGATGCATTTGGTTAAGAATTAATGCGGCATAAAGCATGCCTGTGATCATCTTTAGCGCATGCAGCTCAAACAGCAGTGCACAACTAATAATAACTATGGTTAGGACTGTCATATTACATAACATTATAAAGAGAACAATATTGTAATAAAAACACTTAGAATTCATTGGGTTTAGTTGCTTTGTTTTAGGGGGATGTTACTGAAAGAGCACATCCACAACAGGAGTTAGAAATGCATTTGCATCATTTTGTGCAGATATAATTTGTAATATTATGTTTATTTTGTATATATCTGATTAATCTCGTTGAGTTAAATAACCCGCTAGCAAAGGGCTTCAGTTTACTGGTGTTCATTCAGCGCGCGCAGCTCAAACAGCAATGCAGGACTAATAATAACTATGACTGGGACTGTCATATTACATAACATTATATTGAGAACACTATTGTAACTATTGTAATTTATTGGGTTTAGTTGCGATGTTGCGGGAAGAGCGCGTCCACAACAGGAGTTACACATTCTGACTAGCACGCATCTGAGGCAGCGTTAGTGACACCATTGTGTATTTGTCGTCATATTTGATTATTAAATAAGTAATTTAATTAAATGATCAAATCACATCGACTCATTTTATCACCCTACTAATCCTTTATTAAGACTGAAAACCCTTCTCATTCATTTGGTGAGGAATGGCATTTTTAGCAGCATTTACATACCCTGTCATGCTGTCGGCAATGCCATTGCAGTATTAAGGCTAATGATTAATCGATTAATTGATTGTTAATTTAAACCATGATTGATCATGGGAATTTGTGTAAATTGACATCTCTAATAATAACATGTCTTTCTAATACATCATTCAATACATAGCTATTCTGAACACTGCAGTACAGAGATGTTACATTATACAGAGTAAATCTCTCCAGAGAAGCTCAAACAACTCCACCAACCCACACTGGCCCATCTCCTAAAGCCTGGATCAAACTGCACACTGATCCGAACTTGCATTAAACCGAAGAGCTCCATCTTGTTGGCACATCTCTACTTTTGAAGTGAAATACACATTAATGACCTCTGTCTGGCATCACTCGCTTGTCATTCTAAAGCATCATCCACTAGACACATGGGGAGCCCCCTCCGCCTGCTAAAAGATACATCAAGACAGTTCATCCATCAGCATTGATTAGAAATTGATTAATCAAGAGTTGATTAGAGCCAGAAGAAGGGAGGTCATTCAATTCATCATCCTTGCCTGCTAGAAATTAGGTGTGATTAAGTAACAGAGGATTTAGTACTTTAAAATCGTAGGAAATGAATAAGGAAATTAAAATATTTCCAATTAGCGTGAACTAGAGATAACTGACCTTTCTAGTTCAGATTTTTCAAAATAATGTGTTCATACGAATTTGAACTCTCGTGCTATACTACCTAAACAGAATGTAAAGGACAAGTTTAATGGTTAAATCATGGACAAAAAGTCTATTATAGTGATTGATGTACTACCCTGACAACTGGTGCATTTAACAGTGGATGTGATATTATGGCTATAATGTTATAATAATTTTCCTCCGGGGGAAGCCATAAGAAAGATGTATGTGTGTATTCATTATTATTAACTAGACCGTTAGCATTTAGCAGTTAGCATTTATCCAATTTATTACTGAAGTATTCTGTGGAGTACAAAACAGTTGTTTACATTTACAAAAGTGCTGATAAGTCCCAGTTAGTCTAGCACAGTACACGTAGCAAGGTTTTTAAGAATAGAATAGTAAGTGATAGTTTTAATGTCATGTGTTGACAAAAAAGATGCATCCAAACAGCTAAAACCAGCCTAAGCTGGTTGGCTGGTTTTAGTTGGTCTCCCAGGCTGCTTTTAGAGCGGTTTTGGACACTTTTTTTTTATAGCTGACCAAACTGGCCTTAGATGGTCAAGGGAGAACACCAGCTTGGGAGACCAGTTTAAACCAGCTACTTCTAGCTTAAACTAACTAAGACCAGCATAGGCTGGTTTCAGCAGGTTTTTTTCAGCAGGGTTTTTAGCCGTTTCTCGAAAATGGCTGGAGTCTGGCAGGTAATTTCACCAGCAGAAGATTTTCTCCCGGTTTCACAGACAAGGCTTAAACTAGTCCTAGACTAAAATGCATGTTTGAGCTGTTTTAACTGAAAGCAACTAGCACTGACATATTTAAAATATGTCAGTGCCATTGTTTTGACTCAAGATGCACACCAGTTATGTTGTTGTTTTTTTAGGGCACGTTAAAAAAAAAAAAAGAAGACAAAAAGCTACTGAAATGCACTAATTGAACTAAGGTCTAAGCCCTGTTTGTGAAACTGGGCCAAAAAGTGTTTAAAACAATGACAAAAATAAAAGATTCACATCCAAGATCAACCTACAACCTACTGACAATGTTCAAAAAATATGCATTTGAGAGAACTTTCAAAACTGAGTATTGCATTTTAACATCCCTGCACTAACTGAAGCAGCTCACCAGTTCACCTTTGATACTGCATTGTCTTTGAACATGAAACGGACACACATCAAGCTCGGAACAAGCCAGCACCAAATGAATAATAATACGCAAAGAGGACAAATGACTTGGATTACAATTCACAGCAGGTTTATCACCTGCAACCACCATACTACTTTGAGTTTCAATTAAAAAAAGAACAGGGAGATCCAGAGAATCATTCTTAAGAATGTTAAATGTATGACTTGTAGATACAGTGTATTTACAAGAAGTCATTCTAGTCAAAAACTTGAATCTCAGAAAAGTGAAATGAAATCGAAATCGCAATCAAATGACTCAGCTCATCTTATCTGAGTAGCTCATCTCATTTCATCAAATAAGCAGCCTTGACATTCCCCAGCTGCGGTACAGTTGCCAGATTATATTGTGATCTTCTTGTGCCATGACGCAAACTATGATGGAGCATTATGTTCTTGTCCTAAAGCTTCTGCCAGCCTTCTAGAATGAGCCTGCCAATTCAGGAATACCCAGACTGGTGCTCCAAATACTAATTTCCCAGGGCATTGTGGGTTCATCTCAGAATCTGTTCAACCAACCGAACCCTACCAGGCCCGGCAACCTGGGTAGCTGTTGATGTAATTGATCCATTTGTTTAGCAAAGAAAGAAAAACAATTTAACCCCACTACTTCTGCCAAGCCAAGAGCTATCAGTCAATTCCTTTGTGGAGTGGAAGAGGAGACGGTCACTTCAGTTGGCAAGTTAAAGTGGAAGCGCAAAAAAAAAGTCCTTCACAGACAAATTGAAAGTGGAACACATTGAGTTTCGATTTAATAGCAATTTAATTGGAGTCAGTGGCTTGCTTCAATGGCTTTTGTTCATGTGGTGAAAAAAAAAGGTGTTCAGATGCCTTAGTCTCCATTCTTGAACTCCCACCATCACCAACTCATCTCCACTCTTCTCTTCCCACTATTGGAGTACTTGCACAAATGTGCACTACATCAGGAGCTCCATTAACCACATTCATTTGACTGCACAGCTAAACAACACAACAACTTTCAGAGGAATAAATACATGTCTGGAGAACAGATCAATAGAGCAAATGCTTGGATCCAGTGGGAAACAGAAAGATGAGAAAGTCAGACACACGCATACACACCGAAGGTCAAAACTCTCAGTGGCAGAATAGCTGTTTAAAAAAAAAAAAAAAACACAGCTGAAGAGGATTCTGGGAAAAACTCTGACTTGGTTTATGACAGACTCTGTGGCCTCTGCAGGACTGACAAAGAACAATCCCATAATGGTCTCTCAGGACATATTGATTGAGTTGGATTCAAGTGGTCTCTTTTTTTTTCCTCCTACCCCGGCTTTGAGTTTGCCTTCTCCTCATCTGTCCCTTCTGGTTCTCCACAGCAGACAGAGAAAATAACTAGCTTAAGGGAACTGCTGAGGGATAATATGTAGTAATGGTTGTTCTCTGCTTTTGTAGAAGTGTATAGTTTAACGAGTGATCAGAAGTGTTGTCGTTGAGAGAAGGATGACAGAAGACCTTTTGAAGTCCAGTAGAAGCTTTGACCTTCATTCTTGATAGTTGGTGACTAGATTGTAAGGTCCATCATTAGCTGTGAAGTGGACCTCAAAACCTAAGTAACACTGGTGATTTGCTGATACAGGTTGCCCTTCCCTCTTATTGCATTAGTTTGGAAAGAAGTTGGGTATTGCAAATGGACTCCTGTCTTCTTAGACAAAGGGTTCAAGATAGCGATAGTTCTGTGTGAAAGCCTTGTTGTCTTGGATAGTGGATGGAGTTGACTTCAGTTAGACTTTTATTAACCCTAGAGTTCAAAAATCATCTGAATTGTACTAGCTCATGTCGTTCCTATCCTGTGAGTCCAAACTTGCAAACATGTGAACAGAGATCAGGCCATCGCAAATCTATTTTCACAGCCACACAAGCCAGAATCAAATGAACAGCCAGGAGCTGCCAGAGGTTTTTGCAGGAGTGTTTTTCTTGTGTTTGAAAGGTGGAGAGGAAACCAAGAGGAGTAAAAGACTAAAGGAAACATTGATAGACAGTGACAGATAGAGAACCAGACAAGAAGTTGAAAGTGGGCGGAAAGTGGATGAGGATGCATTTTTGATTATGTGCATGTGCTGCAAGGAATAGTTCACTGAGAAGAAAAAAAAGACAAATCTGTCACCATTTACTCCCTGTTAGGGATGCACTGAAATAAATGTTTAATGCAGCCTGAAATTAAAGTTTTCATTTAGCCGGAAACCAAAAAAAGTTTATTTAAAGTGTTAGTTCGCCCAAAAATTAAAAGTCATAACTTGTCGTTCCAAACATGTAAGACTTCAGTTGATTTTCTGAAAAACTAACTAAACTGTTTGCATCTAAAGTGTCTCAGCTGAAAGAAATAATCCGTTATCTATCGACTAATATATCGGCTACATTTTCTTATCGGGCCGATAACGATAACATATAATTGTCCGATACTGATATGGTGGCCGATATATATTGTGCATCCCTACCTTTAATAATCAATGAATTAATCAAATGTATTTAATAACCAACACTCAAATAAAAACATAAGGCAGTTTTCAACTTTTTAATAACAGAATTGTTTATATTCATTGAAATATAAACATTTAAACAGTGGCTAATAAAAACTTTGAGAACATGAACATGAAGAACATGAATGAATGTTAAATAAAAATATAAAGAATGTAACTGCATATATTTAGCAAAATGCTTCTCTCTAGATATATTTTTCTACCCAACTAGTAAGTCTATGGACATTGAAAGGCTTTCCGCAGGAAAAGGTTACATTTGCAAGCTGTTTTAGTGACACCTTTCTGTTTCAGTTAATGATTTCGGGCAACCCATTTAGTCCAAAACCGAAACTTTGCAGTTGTTCATTTCAGTGAATCACTTGGACTGACATGACACCAAGCAAATGGAAATCAGTGTGCGCTTTCTGGTTCAGTCATCTTCCACCTGAATTGTTTGTTCCGTCTCTGGCACTCCAGAAATAGACCTGTTACAACCCTCGGATCTCTAGAGTATCATTGTCCCCTCTGGTCTGCAGGTCTCCAAATCGAACACCTGTTCAGATTGGTTCAGACCTAAAGCCACAAGAGCGCAAGACGGCAGCCTGTCGCAGTCTTGTACACTCCATTTCCTTCCTTTTTCTCGAGCCCTAATTCACCCATTGCCCCTGCCAGGGCGGCTGTACAATATGTGGGGCCTCATCTTTGATGAGACTCAGCTATGCAGTTTAGCTTTAGCTGTGCAAGAAGTTGATGTCACAGGTGATGAGCAGTAGATGAAGGCTGTCGCTATGGGTGCTGAGTGTCGTCCCTCAAATCTGACAACTTGGTGATATTTTCATACACACACAAAAACTCAAGACATATTTCCAGTTCTCGACCAGCAGAATGGATGGGTTCAGATATTGCTTTTTTGCCATCATTGGGGGCGCATGGCAATAAATACATTGGTGCTTGACATCCACATGCCATCTGCTCAGCCATGGGCCCTGCCAGAAAGGGAATAGGTGGCATTTCTCAAGTTGACATGCATGCCAGTGTTTTGAAGAGGCAGCAAGGGACATGGTGGAGGGTATAAAAAGAAAAAAAAAAACGGAGGAAAAAAAAAACTGTACTGCACCTCTGACATGTGTGATTAATTCCATCTTAAAGTGAGCACAGACTCACGAGGAGTAAATATCATTATTCTTTGTGTGGCTTTTGGCTTTTCTGTCAAGCACTATTTGCAAAGCTGCTAATAAAAAAAGTGAAAGAATTTGTTCTATTCTTAATACTCCATGTACTTAAGATAAGGCACATAATTAAAAAATAAATTAAATATTGTATAAATTGGGTGGGGGTTAAATTAGTCACCAAGGCTGAATTTATTTGACCTGAAATACAATTAAAAAAAATAAATATTAATAATATTGTGAAATATTATTACAAATTTTAATATTTTTATCCTGTGATGGCAAAACTGAATTTTCAGCATCATTGCTCCAGTCTTCAGTGTCACATGATCCTTCAGAAATCATTCCAATATGCTGATTTGCTGCTTAAGATACATGTCTTATTATTATCAATGCTGAAAAAAGTTGTGTTTTTGTAGAAACCATGATACATTTTCTATCTAATTTCTTTCAAAATATATACTGGCCCCAAACTTTTGAACTGTAGCGAACATTGTGCATATAATACATTAAAGTAAATTTAATACACCCAGCCAAAAACCTCTAAAACAAAAAAGTTAAACCATTGCTATTGGTTGAAAATGCTATTTGAGCGTCTGCAAGTCAAAATGGGATGATGTTTATTGGCTTCAGAATCGCTGCAGTATTCTTCCTGGAGCTATGCTTTGCTCAGCATTATGGGGAGTGGACAGGAAGGGGGAAAAAAAAGAAGCAGCATAAACTTGATTCGCATTGAAAGGATACGTTTCATAATTATTGTGAATACAGTGTTAGCCGTGGGCGAATGCTGTTATGAGCACCTAGTGTGTGGCCTTTGGACTTAAAACAGCCTCATAGGTATGAAAAATCCCATCTCAGCTGGTCTAAAGTGCTTAACAGTCCAGAATTTGACAACTTTGGTTTTGAAATTGCCTTGATGAATCTGAGAAGTTTAAAATTTGTGCTTTAACACGAGTATGGTGCCATATTTTTAAGGATGGATATTGGTTGCATGTCTATCTTGTGGTTTGCTGTCATGCCACTTGGGCTTCATCTGCAGAATTGGCTGGTTAATCTCGTTCTGTCCTACTCAAATGAGTCAAACTTTGGAGAGAGATATCAAAGCCATTTGGGAATCTCCAGAGGGCAATGCCATAAAAGTGATGGCCCTGTTCCATTAAGAGCAGATCTAAAGATGCTAAGACGTCTTGGCCTGAAGCTGCCACTGGAACAAACCCAGCGCTATATAGATGTTCAAGTTCTGTCACAAACACAACATGCCACTTTTAGCATGCTCCTTTATTCTACTTAGAACTCAACAGGCAATTAATGAACATCCTGATGAATGATTAAGCAAGTTTTTGTTGACAGCTTCAGCGTAAGAAACAAATGGTCTCAGAAAAGCGTTTCTAAACAGGCAACATTTGGGAAGGTTGTTGGTTGGTTAACTTTGCTTAACAGAGCATGTTGAATTCAGAGGATTGTGATTAAATATACTCTTCACAAACTGAGTTGCATCTTAATGCAGGTGATCAAAATATGCCTCTTATTTTACCCTTTACATTTTCTATAATTCTATAATTTTGTTGCACTGCAATATGCTGTGTAGTTTTTAGTATTTATTTTTCATAGTAGCAACACATTAAGTGCTTATCTTTTACACAATGAAAGAGACAAAAGGAGAAAAGAGACACACAAACACAAAACACTCTTTAGAGAGGGTCGTTTCTTTTTACAAAAAGTTTTGGCTACAAAAGGCTGTATTGGTAGAATTTTTCCAAATTGATAACACCTACATCAGTTTGCACAAATTTGCAGTCCAAAGTTCCATTTAATCATACACAAACATGTAAACAGATTTACAGTAGATACTGGCAAAATAAATGCATTTATGCATTTAAGGGTTAAATATTACAAATAAAAGGATTCCTCTTCAGTCTTTCCACTTGCAAATTCCGCAATGGTGCAAGCACAACTGGCTTTTAAAGGGAATGGGAGATGAGACTCTGATCCACGTTATGCACAAAACATACTCATGACTCATTGAGAGACTAGGTACAACCCTTTTGGACCAGGTGCGCTGACCATTTTTTCCTTCGTTAAACTAGCAAAAGTGGATTCGGACATGCCCTAAGTGCACCTGCGCCATGCGCTTCAGACCATGCGCTTAGATCATTAAAATCAACTATATTACTGTATATAATACAATATAACTAAAAACACATTTTGAAGTATGGATTATTGTTAGTTCATGTTAACGAATGTAATTCCCTAAACATGTTGAGTGTTACCAGTAAAATTAAATGACATTTGAGTTACAGTTATTAGCAGGACTATGATTATTTAGATTTGATTCAGGATTGGGATCTCAGAAGAACTGAAGCCCAAAGAAATAAACAGAACTTAAAGTCTAAATCCATAATGAAGTTGTACTAGATGCTCCAAAAATGTCAAAATAAATTAAATTAATAATAAACCCGAACAACAGAAATTCCCATCCGAATGGGATTAGATTTCTCTACGGACCCCCGAATTAGCCAAAAAACATTTGTTTCATTCAAATAGAAAAAAACACAAAGTTCTTCTATAAAACAAATATGTATGTGACCTCCTCAGGGAAAAACAGTCCAGCCCGAACAAGGCTTAAGATCAACTCATAAACACACCAGGAATGTAATGCAAT
The DNA here is from genome assembly GCA_018749465.1 of Paracanthobrama guichenoti. Taxonomy (NCBI): domain Eukaryota; kingdom Metazoa; phylum Chordata; class Actinopteri; order Cypriniformes; family Gobionidae; genus Paracanthobrama; species Paracanthobrama guichenoti. The sequence goes on from CM031967.1 coordinate 10,159,956, forward strand.
CAAAAACATACATAAATAAATAAAAATCTCCCATGACTTGTAAAACACATTACTAGTCTACATGAAACTTGCTGGGTTTCATCAAGAGGATCAAAAACCAAGGAGAGATGGCTACATTTATAATCCAAACGGATACCCCTGTGAGGAGTGATACAATAAGATTTTAAAGCTCTTTTAATTAAACAGAACCTAAAACTAAGATTTGAATAGGAGTGTGCTCTCAGATGATAAGGTCATGGCACCATATGTAGATTTCTGTACTATCCCAATCATCAATTTCATCAAAGAGAATTGAAGATAAGAGATTGGAGGGTCATTCAAGCCCTCTTATTGGCTTTAAAGCCCGGGACACACCAAGCCGATGATTGGCCGTCGGGCAAAGTCGGGCCGTTTTTGAGGGTCGGCCGACTTAGTTTTTTCGGTGTGATCCGCACCGTTGGCTCTAGTTGGACACCGTCTGGGTTTTTTGGGCATGTAGTATCGGCGTCGGGCCGTCAATGAGAGAGAGAACTCTGATTGGCTGTTCAGCTTAGCGATTGAGTCAGTGCATGAGAATAATAGCAAAACAGCGAGCAAAGAAGTCAAAAGGGTACAGATAGAAGGCTGTTCTAATTTTACGTCATCTTACCGAGTGTTCCTGGGCGAAATTTTTAATATTAACACGAGAAGAGTGGAATAAACAACTTGATCAGCAGGATTAATATTAGAAATAGTAAGCGTGCGCTGATTTGTTTACACTTTGTGTATCTGCAGCATAGACCGTAAAAAAATATGGACGACGTGACTTCATTCTCTTCCGCTGAGGTAATTGAAGCCTCCGGAGGTTTGAATATGGCGCTGACATCTTGCGCAGATTTGGGACAGCATCTGTGCAGTAGAGCGCAGGAAGTAGAGGCGCAATATCAAAAGCCCGCCCACACTCTCGCAGATGCAGAACAAATCATTATGTCGTAGAAATGTACAATTGTAAAAATTGTAAAACAGTTATGGAAATTTAGAAATTAAAGCTAACACTCCAACCTCCTCCCAAAAAAAGTCTGTTAGTGCCTCAGTGACAACGTCACTCAGAGAAGCCGTCAATCTCAGCTGTCAATCATGACATCACACCCCGTTTTTATAGCATCAAATAACGAACTAATACTAAAATTAAAGAACAAACACTTAAAATGAAATCATCATGATAAAAACTGACTACAATGACAGAAACCAACTTTGGGGAAATGTAGTGTAATTTAAATGTTTAGTTTGTCTCGTGTCCATTAGAAAACACGGAGTGGTGGGGGTTATGACCTATACTGGGACCAACCACCTGGGGGCGATCGAGGCGCGGAGGCTTCAGTTTCTACAGATCTACAGCCTGGAGTGTTGGTTTCCCTTTTGAACTATGAATATAGAAGAATATATCTGCAGAAATAGACATTTGTCTCATTCAAACGCAGGCGCAGAACGCACATGCTAGCTAACAGTCGGCTGTAGTTCTCTCGGTGTGTTCAAGTGCAGCTTTTTGGCCCAGACACCGCCTTCGAGAGGCGATAACACCGTTGGCTTTCATCGCTGCTAGTTCTTTGACTTCAGGTTGGTGTGTCCCGGCCTTAAGTGACCTTTAAAGCCAAATTAGCAGCATATTTCGGCATTAAAGACATCCATAATTGGCTTTCTTCATGTAAATTAATTTATCTAATGCAAAACAGACTACTTACAAACAGTGTTAGGGAAAGTTACTTTTAAAAGTAATGTGTTACAAATACAATTCAAGTTTCAAGTTTCAAGTTTATTTGTCATTACACATGTACAAGTACAGTATAACGAAATGAAGTTTGGAGCAAGCCTCCGGGCCGCAGCCTTTTCAGGCGCCGCCACACGCTCTCCAGAAATACAAGAATACAGTTGGCAAGCATTACATAGCAAACACAACAAAACATAACATAACACAGTACACATGGTCACGTGATGGGATTTTTTGTATGGAGTGGGAGAGGAGATCGATAAAGACAGGCAGACGGATGGAGGGGGGCTGGGATCGGGATAGTTGTGTATGGTGCGAGTGAGTCTGAGATTGTGTTGTGTGAGAATGTTAGCCATAACTTCAGATGTTTTCGAGTTCAGTTCTATGGTTTGTCCTTGAAGGGAGATAAGGCAGTGCACAGGGAAAGATAGCAGACCAAGCTGTCAGGCTGACCTCCCAACCGAGAGATAGGGACAAGTGAGGTTCGGTGGGGTAGTTGATTAGGTCAGGCAAATACAATTTTTAATCCATTTGATGATCTTGGTAATTTGTCGGATCATAATCAATCAATCAGATCTGGTCCTCAGCATTCGCGTCCGGTCTGTGCAGTTTCCCTAGACATTACGTCCAGCCTCATGGCCAGACCGGTTACAGTCCGTAAAGTTCACCGATCTGACCCCGATGGAGCCCACTCTTCCCTGCGTATCCGCAGTCCAGACTGCGTTATTACGGTTCAGTTCCTCAATTCGTATCACTCTCTGATCTAATTCCTTCAAGCGGTCACACACAGCCCCGAAGCATTCCTTAATTTCCCACAGACAGCGGCTGGGTGAATTTGCTTGCAGCTGTCTTACCAATCTTCCGATAGGTCAGGGCAATCCCAAAGCCAAAGAATAGGAACCCCGCCATCAATAATCCAATCATGTATAAATCTTCTGCATCCTCCACGGACAGAGCCTCCAGGCACAGGACTTGCCAGTTGTTCCATGCGTCCCTCACGTACCCTGCAGCAAAGGTCCCGTCCGGGCAGGTGGGTTCTCCCGGGGCACCCTTCCTTTGTGAGAAAATCCTATCGATCGCGCTGATTGACCAGTTAATCAATTCCATTTCAGTATTTTCAGGAGACCAGCAAGCAGCGGGTCAGAGAGAAAAAGAAGGACAAAATAACAAAGCGCCAGAGCACAGCGGGAGCAGAGTGAAAACACGTCTGCACTGAATGAAGGACAGAGTCAAAAGGGACCCTGTTATTTAGGAATATCCTGTTATTTCCTAAAAATTTTTTATAAAAAGACACGCACACAACATGGGGACAGGAGAGGTGTCAGTCAATAAATGAGAACACCAAGTAACTTGCGTTACTTGTTTGAAAAAGTAACTCAGTTATTTTATTGTAAATTTAAAATAACATTACTTTTTTCAAGTAACTATTAAAGTAATCGGATTACGTAACACGTTACCAACGCCATCTCACGACCAGTTCCTACATATTTATACGAGGTGGCTAATTCGTACAAATTTTTACAACCTCACTCGTATGAATTTGTAAGATTTGTCTAAACCGCGGTGATGGGTAGGTTTAGAGGCGCAGTTTGAGGTTAGGTCTTTCATATACAAATTTGTACAAATTAGCCACCTTGTAAAATACGCACAAATTGCCGTGAGATCGGGTTGGCGTTACCTCCAACACTGCCTATGGTTAGAATGATCATCTCAAAACGTTGAGCCCCGTTTACACTTGAATTTAGTGCTGAGTACTTGTGATGAGACCAGACAAGACAGATGCAAACGGGCTCCCAGAGTGACGCATTTCCTCAAGAAGGGAAAGCAACAGTTGGAGCAACAGATGGCTCAAGGAGTGAAAACTAAAGACAGCTCTGCTGGTGACGTAATGAGGAAACTTGAGAGAGAAAAACATCCATGTGTTCTGTACAGTCATTCATCCTTATGATGACTTCTAGTTTACTTTAAGCCCAATACACACTGAACATTGCCACTTCGATAGCTTAGGTGTTTAAAAGTTCATTTCTGCATAAGCAAGCCTCGAATGCAAAAAGCTATTAAATACATCAGATGTAGTTCACTGAATATATACATAAATAATAATGCAATAAGAGAGCATGTAGTCACACTATATGGGTTGTCACATGGTGGAACATATCACTTAATCTATTATAGCTTTTCATCAAGTTTACACACACACACACACACACACACACAAATTAAAAATGAATTTAATGAAACTACAAAATTTTAAAATAATCATGCCATTGGTTTTGGCCTATGAATATTATAATTTAAAATTGTATGTAATATAAATGTAAAATGTTTTGTACAAATTTTCTCCAACTTGACATTATGAAAAAATACAAATTAATTTATGACAATAATCATTATATAGTTTACCCTGAATATTTGCCAGTGTGGATTAATTTATCCAAGAAGTACTGTAAAATATGATATTGGAATTTTTGGGGAGAGAAGAATTTACAAAATGATTCTAATTTAAGACTTAAGACATATTTCTTATGTTTAAAACCACTGCTAGAAAGAAAAAAAAAAAAAAAAAAAAAAAAAAACCTAGATGTATAGTTATTTGCATAAAGAGCAAAAATAGCATCGGTTTTCTTCTTGCCGTTAAGTACCACCTAACTAAAAGGCCACATGCTACACAAACAATCAGGACAGTAATTAAACATTAAATAAACTAAAAATCACTCTTAAAAACCAATCAATCGTGACAAACACTTTGTTAAAGACAACTCAAAAGCTCATCTGGCCCAGAGACAGAGACACGCCCATCAGCAAATCAATCCTAGTAAACACTCAATCCAAACAACAAACAAACAAACATGGCAATAGTTTCAAATAATAAGATTCAAGATGCCTAATGCTGTCTGTATTAGAGGATAAAAGCAACTACGCCCAATGCATTGACAGCCAGAAATTTGGCTTCATCATACATCTCACACAGGCCTTCCACAAATCAAAAGAGCACCCAGGTGGACATAAAAAAAAAAAAATTCTATCGAACCCATTCTTGAAGAGATGTGGTTTGGGGGTGTTTCTTGTACTGTATAAAATCCATCTGAGAGTTTTTGCTTGTAATCCACACTGTTTGGCATCTACTTGCACATTCACTGACTGAGCATTTGAATGGCAGGCCCTCTTAAAGGGAAAGTGACAAAATGGCTGTCTTAAAGGGCCAGTGCATATTTATTGTAATACGTATTTATGTTTACACGTTATGATGGTCTTGATCAACACCTGGGTTTGTCAATCTTTTGGATTCCATGGCATGCCATGGACCTCAAAATATGATCATCCTGGTACGAGGGCTCCTCATCCAAAAAGGCAGATATACACTCACCTAAAGGATTATTAGGAACACCTGTTCAATTTCTCATTAATGCAATTATCTAATCAACCAATCACATGGCAGTTGCTTCAATGCATTTAGGGGTGTGGTCCTGGTCAAGACAATCTCCTGAACTCCAAACTGAATGTCAGAATGGGAAAGAAAGGTGATTTAAGCAATTTTGAGTGTGGCATGGTTGTTGGTGCCAGACGGGCCGGTCTGAGTATTTCACAATCTGCTCAGTTACTGGGATTTTCACGCACAACCATTTCTAGGGTTTACAAAGAATGGTGTGAAAAGTGTCCTGTGGGCGAAAATGCCTTGTTGATACTAGAGGTCAGAGGAGAATGGGCCGACTGATTCAAGCTGATAGAAGAGCAACTTTGACTGAAATAACCACTCGTTACAACCGAGGTATGCAGCAAAGCATTTGTGAAGCCACAACACGCACAACCTTGAGGCGGATGGGCTACAACAGCAGAAGACCCCACCGGGTACCACTCATCTCCATTACTAATAGGAAAAAGAGGCTACAATTTGCACAAGCTCACCAAAATTGGACAGTTGAAGACTGGAAAAATGTTGCCTGGTCTGATGACTCTCGATTTCTGTTGAGACATTCAGATGATAGAGTCAGAATTTGGCGTAAACAGAATGAGAACATGGATCCATCATGCCTTGTTACCACTGTGAAGGCTGGTGGTGGTGGTGTAATGGTGTGGGGGATGTTTTCTTGGCACACTTTAGGCCCCTTAGTGCCAATTGGGCATCGTTTAAATGCCACGGCCCACCTGAGCATTTTCTAACCATGTACCCATTTTCTGATGGCTACTTCCAGCAGGATAATGCACCATGTCACAAAGCTTGAATCATTTCAAATTGGTTTCTTGAACATGACAATGAGTTCACTGTACTAAAATGGCCCCCACAGTCACCAGATCTCAACCCAAAAGAGCATCTTTGGGATGTGGTGGAACGGGAGCTTCGTGCCCTGGATGTGCATCCCACAAATCTCTGTCAACTGCAAGATGCTATCCTATCAATATGGGCCAACATTTCTAAAAGAATGCTTTCAGCACCTTGTTGAATCAATGCCATGTAGAATTAAGGCAGTTCTGAAGGCGAAAGGGGGTCAAACACAGTATTAGTATGGTGCTCCTAATAATCCTTTAGGTGAGTGTTTATTTTCATGTATAAAATATATGCTGTGAATATTATTAATATGCATAAAATAGTATTTGGAAAGTATTTAGTTTCTTTTATGTTGAGAATTTTTTATTTGTGTGTGTGTGTGTGTGTGTGTGTGTGTGTGTGTGTGTGTGTGTGTGTGTGTGTGTGTGTGTGTGTGTGTGTGTGTGTGTGTGTGTGTGTGTGTGTGAAGAACAATTGCATAAGTTTATGCTACTGAGTCAGATAGTGAAGCGATGTGATTCAACCTGTGTAAGATCCATTTCCCTCTCGTTCTCTCTGAGTAACAGCATGTGTGTGGCCTCAGTGTGGGCGAAAGGAGACACTCCCTCTTCATTACATTTCTCCCTGTTCCTTGCAATCACCGAATGGAAGGATATAGTCTAAAGCAGAAACAAGTTACACAGCCACAAACCTGTCTGTCTGCGCTGTGACAGAAAGAGCAACATGTGAATAAATTACATCTCAGAGGGAACTCTGTCTAGATTTAGCTTTTGAAACAAAGTGACTCAATTAAATTATACAAGGGTATGATTAAACTGGTGGTCACCTAATGGTCCAAGTTGTGGGACGCTAACACAAGAGCTGTTGGCTTTTTCCAAAAGAACTGAATTGATTTTTGCTCACCTTTCTAGCTTTGAGTTACGCATATTCTGTAGTCAATAGTGATAATGTACTGTAAATTGATTTGGCTAAGGAGTGTTTGCTACAAGCCAATTAACAACAATTAACTACACAAGCCATTCTATGAGATGGTTGTTTCCAGTCAGGTTTTATAAGATTTTAATAATTCTAATAATTAATATTTTTAAATATTTAAATAAATCATGTATTCAATGTGTCCATAAATTGCACTGTTGCTTCTTAAACTCAACAAGTTTCATGTGTGATATAGGACATAATTATGTCTTTGGAAAAGTTGGAAGTAGTAAAATGTTTTTTTACAGGTTTTTTACAAAAGTTTTACAGTTTAATTTGATGTGCAGAAAATTCAAGGTGCTTCTTAAGAATTTAATATTTCTACAAATACCCACTGTTCAATTATTAATAGTTTAATATAATATGGTCATGGTAACAGGGTTGACATTTTAAGATCGCCCCTACTGACCAATATAACAGGAGGATAATTTATAATTTATATTTTATTTATATTTATGGAATATAAAAACTTGAAAAATCATTACTTATATATATAATCTTTACATAGTTACAATACATTTAAATATAAAAATAATTCTGATCATAAAGAAATCTTCAAAAATGTTTTCACTGTTTCTGTGAAAACAGTAAGTAGCACAACTGTTTTCAACATTAATAATAATATGAAAAAAATATTTCTTCCAAATTATAAGCATATTACAATGATTACTGAAGGATCATGTGACACTGAAGACTGGAGTAATGATGCTGAAGATTCAGCTTTGCATCACAGGAAGTAATGACATTTTAAAATATAAATATTTCACGATTTTACTGTTTTACTGTATTTTTGATCAAATAAATGCAGGTTTGCTGAGCTTAACAGACTTACAGGCATAACAAAAAGTAATACCCATAACCCATGTACACACAATTTTGTTTTTGACTCAAACTAGATTGCTAATGCTAATTATTTATGTTTTCACTATAAATCTTACTATGAATCTGACCCTATTGTCTCTTTAATATTATTATTAAACATTAAAATTAATATTAAGGTGATGCAAGCCATTTTAATTTTGAAATGCCCACATAATTTTCATCAAATGGCAAAAAAATATGGCTAAAAAAATCTATGTGAAATTGTCCTTCTTAGTGCATATAATATTCAGCAGGGATTTTCCACAGGGATCTGTATTCATGAAGCACCAGTGATTTAGCATACAATTCTTTACAGCCAATGTGCCAACCGATGAGGAGCTCATTTCCCATGTGGAAACAAAATGTCACAGTACGCCTCATATGATTCCGTGTTTTGGTATTTTTTGCTTCTGTTTTTGTGTTCCAAAAGGCATTGACTTGTGTCTAATGTCTAATGTTAAGGGTGAAATATCATCATGTCCCTCATTCAGGCCAATTCATCAATGTCAGGAATCCATTTTAGGGCACCCATAGGGACAGTTTTGCTTTCTACTAGCAGAGCTCATGTCTTTTAACCAACCAGTGGAACCTTTTTAAAACCCCACTCTCCCCATTCTCAGGAGGTTGATGGGTGTGTCCGGGATGACTCCAACAAGGCTGGAAGAACATCTGCTGGTAATGGAGAAGATGGACCTCCACAAAGTGGGGTCAAAGGATGAAAAATACAAGCCGGGAGAAAACAGCTCTCTGTTGGGCTGTCACAGAGGGATCCTCTGGTTCTTTTCCTGTCATACTGCAGATCGAAGAGGATGGTGAAGGTCTTGGTTCAGGTGACCTGCAATCAGAACATATGCATTTATATGGCTTGAGTTTCAGTTCACACACACACGCATGTCTGGTTTGCTATCTGGGGATTATCCATAGACGTAATGGTTTTTATACTTTACAAACTGTATATTATATACCCCCTTACACTAACCCTAACCCTAAATCTACCATCAGCATTTTTACATTTTCCAAAAAACTGTGTGCATTTAGGTTGAAAGTCCCCACCAGGATAGAAAACATGAACAAATACACACACACAAACACATATACACTATATTGCCAAAAGTTTTGGGGTGCCTGCCTTTAGGGTTTAATATGGAGTTGGCCCAACCTTTGCAGCTATAACAGCTTCTGTGAAGGCTTTCCACAAGATTTAAGAGTGTGTTTTTGAAAAAATTTTACCATTCTTCTAGAAGCACATTTGTGAGGTCAGGCACTGATGTTGGACGAGAAGGCCTGGCTCACAGTCTCCGAACGAATTCATCCCAAAGGTGTTCTATCGGGTTGAGGTCAAGTTCCTCCACACTAAACTCACTCATCCATGTCTTTATGGACCTTGCTTTGTGCACTGGTTAACAGTCATGTTGGAACAGGAAGGGGCCATCCCCAAACTGTTCCCACAAATTTAGGAGCATAAAATTGTCCAAAATGTTTTGGTATGCTGAAGCATTAAGAGTTCCTTTCACTGGAACTAAGGGGTCAAGCCCAACGCCTGAAAAACGACCCCCTCACCATAATCCCCCCTCCACCAAACTTTACACTTGGCACAATGCAGTCAGGCAAGTACTGTTCTCCTGGAAACTGCCAAACCCAGACTCAGAGAACACGTCTCCACTGCTCTAGAGTCCAGTGGTGGTGTGCTTTACACTACTGCATCTGATGCTTTGCATTGCACTTGGTGATGTAAGGCTTGGATGCAGCAGGATTCATTCCATGAAGCTCTCTACACACTGTCCTTGAGCTAATCTGAAGGCCACACAAAGTTTGGAGGTCTGTAGCTATTGACTCTTCAGGAAGTTGGCGACTTCTACGCACAGTGCGTCTCAGCATACGCTGATCCCGCTCTATGATTTTATGTGACCTACCACTTTGTGGCTGAGTTGCTGTTGTTCCCAATTGCTTCCACTTTGTTAATACCACTAACAGTTGACCGTGGAATATTTAGTAGTGAGGAAATTTCACGAATGGACTTATTGCACAGGTGGCAACCTATCACGGTACTGCGTTTGAATTCACTGAGCTCCTGAGAGTGACCCATTCTTTCACAAATGTGATGGAAGTGATTGGAACACTGAATTATATATATATATATATATATATATATATATATATATATATATATATATATATATATATATATATATATATATATATATATATATATATATATATATATATATATATATATATATATATATATATATATATATATATATATATGATTTGCATTCAAAATGGATTTTTAGGTCTGAAAATAGTGTGTATTATATAAATGCATGAGTGGAAAACAGTGGAAAACTGCATCCAAAGCATTTTAAGAATAGCATAAAGATCATTTTATTGCTTTTATTATTACTTGCTTTTATTACGTACTTTTTATCAAAACAACACAAATAATTCCCAATGGCGGTCTCATGCTGATTTTATTCTCTCCAGAAGACCATAAGAGCAAAAACGACCTTAAAACACAACAAAGAAATGAGATTCTGTATTTTCATGATTTTCAAAAAATATGACTAAAACAAATGATGAAATAAAGTTAAAGCCATTTCAAGGTGCCTTCAACTTCTTTGTTTTTGATAAGAAACAATAATCACCTCCTACTGAAAAACACCCTCCAAACATTAGACCCCCTTTTATCATATTTTTCCCTTGTCTATTCACATACAGTAACACTCACACTTGTTTTTAATAGATATGCCTTTTCTTTTGCGTGCCAAGCACTTTGAAGTAAGCTTACATTCAGATCTACTATGTGCGTGAGTGGGAGGACAATATTTTCATTAAACACAGCGCAAATGGCCTTCTTTCAAACCTATTTTTAAAAAAAAACTTCTAAAAAATGCCGCCAGTGTTTCATAACTTTACCGATTATGAATACATGTACAGCATTATTTAGCATTATTATTAATGTGTGTGTTCTTTTGTTCATTAAATAAAGGGTTCTAGTTCAGGGAATTACATTAATCAAACCTGATGTTATAGTCTCTCATTTAAACATGGGTTATTGAATTGCAGTTCCTTGATACTGTGGCAGTTACTGAACCAAATATGAAAATTGTGGGAGATCATCTGAGAAAATTAAAATCATAAATATAGCCAGCATTTTATATTTCAGTTGTGGTCTCCAAACATAATGTATCTATTTTTATTCTGCACAAATAATAAGTACATGACAAGCTCTCATATAGGAAGGAAAGAATTTAAAAATTATTTACTTTTTAATTTAATGACAGAAAAGGGGTTTATCATTAAATAAATAATGAAATTATAAATCCTAAAGACAACTTCTTTTGGTAATTGCATGCTGGGGATTGTCTTAAGGGAAGCTTAAAATACGATTAATTTAAAGTGTAACCTATAATCCTATTTAAGCCACAAAAACATTACAAATTGGCAAGTGGGGCCCATTGCTCAGTGGGCTATGACAAACCTAAACCATGTTGAAGTATTAAAAATTATAAAGAAAACATTAGACATTCAGTGTGGTCCAAAGACCACTAGTGAAAATCCTGTTCTGCATTTTTAATACAATTTATTTCATTATATTATTTCATTCATCATATTATCAGAATAGCAATGGGAGTGAACACTGAATAAAAATTATATATTTAACTTTAGATTGTCCACCGTTTTGCATTAAAGATGCCATATTATGCCCTTTTTCAAACTCTTTTTAGTTCCTGGGTCTCATTTATGTTGCATAGAAACGTCCTCAATTTGATCTTACGATAATTTCTCAAATATAGAATGAACGTACGCACAGAAAACACAGAAAAAACAGCAGAACTCAAGCTGCATGAACTCCATAAGTTTGCCAAAATCAACCCCTTTTTTAAGCTTTCCAGGTTTAACATATTTTTAATCACAGGCTTGAACCAAGCCAACTGCACTTTTCCTATGGAGAAACACACACTTCTCTTGACCTCTAAGATCGCATTCCACCCTTTTGCCTGAAGCATCACCAACCATAAACCAATGACAACCAGAAACTCCATCCCGGCACAGTGTTGCCTGACCTTATCTATTGAACATTAAGCATCTGCCGTTGCCCAAACCAAAGCCATTTATCCGAGCCCTATTCAATTATTTCTTTCTATCTTGAATCATAGCGGAGACCAAAATGGGCAAAGATGTCCATTAAAGGGCTCGCAGGGTCCCACATTTGGCCTCTGAGTTGCTTCGTACTCCCTGCAATGAATAGCAATAAAACAGAAAGGCACGGCAATTATGGGGCTTTATGACCTAGCCGAAGTGAATCATCTCAGGCCACAACAGATACCACATCCTCTGCCACGTCCCCCAGCTAAAACATTCCCCCCTGCAACTAATGGCAGCAAATGGAGATGCACTGACAGTTAGTATGTGGTCTGATCTAATAACCGCCTCACTCGGGCTGTAATGTTTCTGTTAGAGAAACATTTGCACCAAAATACAACAAGAAAACACTGTGTTTGAAATAAATATAAGCAAAATGCACTCCCAATTCGAATAATAATAATTGTTTCTCAGGGTGACATCTGTAAAGGAACATTTGCATTCATATAGGCAACGACACGTACAGTACATGCTAAAACGTGTCTGACTTTTGGACTAATTCTTCCATGTAAATGCATAAAACTTGAATGGGAATTAATGTACAAAATGATGCAAAAAACAGTTCATATTTGGCAGCGGATTTTCACCTCGGTGGTAAGGGGAAAAAAATGAAATTTCCAATGCGGATGGCTAAGATCCCAGACTAAAAGTGCAGTCATATTAACAAGATTTCAGCAAAATTTCACGTGAAAAAGGTCCTTTGTCCATTGTAAATATTGAGATATATGAACCCAGCTAACAAAAATAGGTTCTAAGAATGGTTTGCAAATGTTCCCATTGAATTACCGAAACATTATATCTGAATGTTCTCTGAAAATCAGCCAAAGTTCTGCGAATGTTCTTTAGCTGGGAATTGAAAATTAGTTAAATCTGCTTTAGGAAGTGTTTCAAGTGGTGCTCAAATGCCAAATGACATCCAGCTCCCCCTTTCTGGATGTAATGGTAGAGATTGACCTCGTCTTAGCCTAGTTATGTTTGGGGATAGCGTTATGGGTAGGGTTAGGGTGTGGTTAGTCTGCCATCAGTCTGAAGGTCTGGATTCCATAGCAGCTTTCATTGGCCAAGGACTGCCCAGAGGCCATCTGACCGACATGTAAAGCAGACAATCACAGTTCATTTTGTTCAGCTTCGTGTTTAGGGGCGTGAAAATGTAACGTTGATGTCCGGTGTGTAAAACTCTTGGACATATTTTAAACAGTCTATGCTGCAAACTTTACATACTTCTGAAAATCCAGCGTTTAGCTGATCATGATTAGTGCTCATTGTCACAGTTGAAAACACTATGGATTGCTTTTTCCATAAGGGGGTTTGGCTTCATAGCATCTTTGTTTCCAGGAGGACCGTTAAAAAACACGGCACCCACGTCTCCCGGAAATCTTGTAGAATTCAATCAGATGATGACTTTGAAACTCTGTGTGCCATATGCATCAGATGTTCAGCCGACGGTCTGTGACGCCTGAGGCTGAGCTTACGGTGTGGTTGGACCTTCAAGCTCAACCCATTACGTCAGAGAGGGAGAGATGGACATCAAACTCTACCCATTGCCTCTTAAGTTTTCCACTTCTCGAATCTCCCAGTCGCCCGGATTCCTATTGGAATGATTGTATTTCACTCATGAAATTTCACAGAGCAACGGTGCTGAAATTTACCTATAAAACAATTATCCGAATCAGGATATGCCATAATTGATTACATTGCTCACAGATGTCGTCTTTGGCACACGCACACTACCTTCTAGGAGAGATACAAACTGCTGGGAATAGTGTGCTGCAGGCATTGTATTAAAAGGTCACACACTCTCTCACACACAAACACCACCACAGGACTCAATTAGTGTAATGCACTGGCTGGAGCAGAGGTGTTCATTCAGGTAAAAATGAGGTGTCTTACTCTCTCTGAAGTATTTACAGGCTCTCTGAACCTCGAGAATGAAGGATGGACTTTGGATAGAGGTGATGCTGCGCTGGCTATAGTCCAACTCAATCGCTCTCTTACATTTCCTTCCCCTCCTTCCTCTTAAAGGATTAGTTCTCCCAAAAAGGAAAACTATGCCATCATTTACTCACCCTTGTGTCATTACAAACCCATATGACTATTTCTTCTGTGGAAAAGAAGAGGAGACATTTAGTTTAGTAAAGAAGCAGTATTGGGTGTTTTGGTATAAATTGCAATGAATGACAGTGCAAGATTTAAAAAAAAAAAAAATGGAAACACATCATAATAGTCTAAAATAACAATCTTCTGAATCCATTAGAAACTGGGCCCCATTGACTTCCATTGTGTTTTTTTTTTTTTATACAATGGGCCCCATCAACTGTTTGGTTACCCGTATTCTTCCAAATATCTTCCTTTGTGTTCAGCAGAAGAAAGAAATTCATACAGGTTTGGAACAACTTGAGGGTGAGTAAATGATGACAGAATTTTCATTTTTGAGTGAATTATACCCTTTAAGGTGTCTTTAGCACATGGCTCCAAAATACACGAGGGATTCACTAACAAGCCTTCAAGTTTGATCACAATGCCAGTGATGGGCCTGCAGATGTTGTCAACTGTTTTGTGTTTTGTTGCATTACCGTTCAAAAGTGGCGAGAGTCCCCAGTGTCTACCGTGGTTTTTAAGTGTGGCGGTCCTGAGGGAGCTGCGATGTCTGATCTGAGATGGGTTGATTTAGCACTAAGCTGATAAAAGAACGATAAAGCCTATAGGGAATGATAAGTACACTTGCTTCTTCTTGACGTAAGACTGAGGTCCTTTTTAATCTCATTTTACTCTATTATCAGCTTTGATAGTGAGAGCTGAAATGACAAAGAGAGGGGCAAAACTGGATGTAGGCAATTTAATGCAGTGTTCATTTTTATTTAAGCATTTATTTGACTATTTTCCTTCTGATTAGCAGTGGGGGGGGGAGGGGGGTTAACTGACCTGTAAAAACAAAAGTAATTATAATATAATTTTAAAAAACACAATTGCTAAATAAATACTTAATCAACATTCACTATTTAACAATGGCAATTTAAATATTTAATGTAATTTTTATGACTGCTACATATTAATTTTAATACATTTAAGTGATATCACAAAAGCATAAGCTAACTATAACAGCACATTTGCAAATGTGATGTTGCTTTTATACAAGACTTCAATAAATAAGAAACTTACTCTTTAGACACAAAATGTACAGGTACTTTATCTATTTTTGCTTATCAATAAAAAGTAAAAAAACCCAAAGCCACACCAAATGTATTAAACGATATATATATTAGAGTAACTTTTTTTTTTTTTTTTTTTTTTTTTTTTGCATACTACTAGATAGAATAGATAGCCTACTTCACATTCTAGGCCAACACACAGCCATGTCATATGGTCTGACATGACTCGCCCCGCTGGGGTCAGCCATTCATGCCAGATAAACAATTTTTGCAGCAGACAGACATTAAGGAACAAAACACGCTCCACGGTGTCCAATCCTAGGATCTGGCCCTCCACATCCAAACACAGCACAAATAATAAAAAATAAAAACAGAGCTCATTAATACACACTACACCAGTATAGCTCCCACTGTTTATATGTTCAGCATAGTGAGAGAGCGGGAGAGCCGTAGGGTTAAATACGCCAGCGTGTTGGCAGTGCGGACATAGTTGACAGGCCACAGCACTACAGAAGGAAGAGATAGAGCATGTCCACAGGCATGGGTCAGTCTGATGGAGGAAGCACGGATGATATCTTCTCTCTGTTCATCAGCTGTGCTCACTCCAGCAGAGCACGCTGGACCATGTCCCGTGATAGCTACGCCTTTCACACCCACCGCATGCTGATGGTGCCGATAGAGAGGGGTTTTTGAAAGAAATGCACTGCATAAACCGTTCTGCTTAAAGGAACAGTTCACCCAAAATGTTTGTGAAATAAAAAATAAGATATCTTGAATCAAAAATTATAAACACAAGTCATATGGGTCACTTTGGTTGTTTGAAAAAAAACTTACAGTCTCTCACTTCCGCCAAAATGGATCAACAATTTTGATGACGTCACTTCCCATCACATTTTCCGTTCAATCAAATGCTCTCTAGAATCCGAAGCGTCCCACCCTCTGCACTATAAATAGACTCAGGAACGATTCAAACAGAGTAAATATGTTTTCCATTGGGGCGAATGAAGCTAGTTTTGCGTTAGTGTCACGTGATCTGCCGCAGCTCCGGTCCAGAGACACGATAGCGCAGAGCGGAGCATATGCGCAAGTCGGCGGAGCCGCAGACCACAAATTGTATCATAGACATTTGAATTCTACATAAAGTCCCTTTAAGACAAGTCATTTCATTTGGTGGCCATCTTTGAAACGTCTGTCGGGCAGCTATTTCAGTCATATTCTCCAAAGCTGTTCGCCAAGCTTATGATTCAATTTCATATTTGAAATCAATTTGAAATCTGACTGTAACTGTCTCATAAATGTCGTTTCTTATGTTAAAATAGCGTTAAAAAGGCACATTTTTTCAGCCTGGAAAATGCACATGTGCAGTCCTAAGTGTGCTTCTCAGAACATTGACTGTTTCTATAGGAACCGGAGCTTCTAACGGCAGCTGCAGTGACGCGATGACTTCACCAATCAATGATTGCCACTTTTATTTAGAAAGTGGGACTTATTCCACCATATTGCACGTTGCACTTTCTCTCATTCATAGTAATATAAGTGCAAAATCTTATGTAAAGTCTTTGACAGAATGCCATATTTTAAAGTAGTGGAGGAGATTAGGAGGAAAAATGGTTAAACAGACTTTGCATTAGAAGCAGCACTGACGAGTAGAAGAGATAACACTTTTTTTATTTTTACACAAAAATACACCTCCTCAGCATGTTTATGATCGCTGTTTTGCTTTAGTAACAGTTTCATAATAAATCTAAAGGGGGAATCTATCAGACTGTGGCTGTCATAAGCTGTCAAATGCAGCTTTACCAAACTCAACAGCTCTGGCCATGCAGTGATATGAATGTAACACTACTGGCTGTTTAAAAAAAAGGGGAGGAGCTGTTCGATATGGTCTGCCCTCTTTTTCAGTTTCAGTTCAAATTACATCAACACGTTGATTGAATAACGCTTTACACTGCACAGTTCAAGGCATTTTTTCTCATTTTAATAATAGGTCATTAGCCAAGATTAATGTATTTGTTAAATAAAGTCTCAGGCTTGCAAGCGTTGCTTGGCAGCACTCGCATTGACCTCATCTGCGTGTTTGGTAATTTGCATAGGAGTCCTTTAAACTCATCTCCAGTGAGTCTTGGCAAGGAGGCATTTCCATAATAATGTCATTGACAGTCTTGGATGGGCCACTACAGCTTTAAACCAAGACTAGTCAGCTCTAAGTGATTAACATCTTTGAGGTATGACACACTTGTAGGACAAACAAATGTCTTTTGGCTTTGCAAGATTCTTTTTGTGTGAGGTCCTGACTTCTGATTCAGGTTTACATTGCAGTGGAACAGTTCAATAAACAAGTTATGATACTGGGTAACTTACATTTTCGAAACTGCGAGTTACAAATGAAGCCACAGCAGAATTAACTGTCGCACACCTCAGAGAATTTTTCCAGAATGAATCAGTGTTTTTGAACAACTTAGCTGAGTGAATGATTCAATGTTTCATTCATATGAACATGTTTAGTTCCTGAATGAGTTATGAACGAATCATGTAAATGAATCAGTGACTCACTCATAATCACTTGTCACCATCTTCTGGTGTATTTATGTAACCTGAAGAAACTGTTAATGAAAATACCCACCATTAAGGTGGATTCTTTCACAATAATTTTAGCAAAGTCCACTTTTACAGTTCTTCATAGTAAAAGTAGGATTCAGGATTTTTTCAGAAACTAATAATGTTTACTTCTTTTCAATGCACAGGAACTAAAGCTTCCAATCTTTTCCAAGCCTTTTGAAATTGAAGTGAATTTAATTACTTATCACGTATTTTCCTCTCTGGTGACTTGTGAACAAAGCATTGAGTGAGTGAGTGACTGGATCGATTTGATTGATTCATGAACAAATCATTCAGACTAGACTGATGATTGTTTGGAAATGACAGTTCGTTCACATTTTCAGACACCTGCCATGAACTGTCATTTAACCACATAACACTCGTCCAGGCCGTTTAAATGGCTGGCTTGTGTTTTTCACAAAAAACACTTCATATCCATTATAGATAATAAATATACCATAATCTTTAAAAAGCACTTATGATAAATACTGTGCTTTTCAGTAAATTATTTAAAAGATAGTCCACCGTCCATTTAGCAGGTTCCTCAGTACACCGACATGGCACTTTAAAGCAGTTTACTGCTTTTTTGCCGGCTTTACAAACTTGGTAGACTTTAGAGAACTTGATACATTATAAATTGAGCTCACTAGCATTATTTTTGAGTGGGAAGCTCCATTAGAGGCATATGGTTCTTGTTTGTCTGAAGTTAATGCTTGTTGGATTTCCACAGCATATTTTCATTTTCTCTGTAAGTTTCTAAATCCAACTGTGTGAGCAGAGGTGATTAATGAGATGATTATTATGGGATGAAATGAACTCTTTCTTGCATTCAGAACATAAATCAAAAACAAATGGCCCAGACTTTATGGAGACACATACATTCAAACACTCAAACAGTATATTAAAGGTCTGGATAATTTTATCTTGAACTTTTTTGGAGGGCTAATGGTTAAGATTCTAGACTTGAATCATAGTGTTTCATTTTTTTGTGAATCAACATCTTGGAACAACATTCCTGTCAAATAAATAATACTAGAAATTATTTGTAACCCCAACGGAATCCACTGAAGTCAACATTAAAACCATTTACAATCCATTTTACTTTTGTAACATGGCATATTTCCAAGTGAAATGTAGAATGGGAGTTTTTTCTTTTCTTTCAGAAATTTTGAATAATGATTAAGGGTTACATACCAGATGGTTGGAGTGGTGTCAGCCAAACAGGAAAATCATTATTATATTTTGATATATTATGCATTGTATTATGTCATGATTATGATCATATATTTGGATTTTTAAACGATTTATTTAACATACAATGTTATTAACTAAATAACATGCAATAAGACAAAAAGCATGCATTAAGAAAGTAATTTGGGTCCGTTTTGATAAGCGCATTTTAAATGACGAACCCAAACCTCACTAATCCAGACTAAATTAAAAGACTAAGTTAAAAGTTCTCAGTCCCATTTATGCAAGCAATTATAGTCAACACGTGACCTTAACCACTGAAATTAAACATTAGCATTCACACTCTTACCACCCCCAATGCCTTGACTGCAGTATTTATTTCTAACTTTAATAACAGCAATCACATAAAACTGAGCCAAAATGGCGTTACACATCACATTAAATCAGCAACACATAAATGGATGAGCTTATCGTTAATAATCCTGCAGCCCGCCCGTGTAAATGCCGTCTCCCTTGTCCCACCTATTAGAGTCAATTAGATCCCACAATGCAGAAGGGCTCCTGATCATTGCTCATTAATAATGCACACAGCAAAAAAGAGAAAAGAATGTACCTATCACATCAACGGGCTGCTGTCTGTGTGTTTAATTAATAGGACTTGCTAAGAGCCATTAACTACCCCTGTAATGGGCATTATGAGTTTCCTCTGGCCCCCCAGACAGGTCACTAAACAGAAAGCACCTTCCATTTAGGAGTGTGTTATGACCCGGTGGTGTTCACGCTCGATATATTGTGTCAGAACTACTCCCTCGGGTTGTTTAACACCGCTACATGTCTACATAGTGCCTACAAAGGGCAGTTTTTATAAAGGCAATATCAGGAAGAAATGCGAGAAAGATATACAGTATATATATATATATATATATATATATATATATATATATATATATATATATATATACAGTATCTATCTATCTATCTATCTACACAGTATATGCCAATTTATATGTAGCATAAATATAAAATAAATTCTTATAACTGCTATTTTTATTTATTTATTTATTTTTAACAACAAAATGTGGTTATTTGCAAACAGTACGAGTCATTTGTAAAACAACTAGGAAGTGTAAAACTGAAAATTCACTCTGTAATCTGTGTTTCCCAACCACTTGTCTTGGCCTCCATCTAAACCAACAGCGTATGAGGCGAGCAGCAGTTGGGCCTTTTCCCGTACTAAAAACAGGTATTAAACACTCCAACTGCTGTTTTCTGCAAGTGGCTCTATTTACTTTAACTGTTGACTTGACGGCTCAGGGCACTGAGAGCTTTTTCTATCATCTTTACCTCCCCGTTGAGTGACAACGCAGCATGGCGCCTACAAAGATGGGGAACTCTGGTTGAATACTTTTCCAGCATGCCCAGGTGCTGGTTGTCAATCTTTTAGACAATTATACATATAAGGTTCACTTTAGGAAAAAAGTTATATACTCTTGTGAAAAGACCAGCTTAAAATGGAAATTCATTGTGGTCAAGGCTGGCTTTTACAGGTTTTGTGAAAGGATGTGCTTTTCACATCAGGGTTGTGTGTCAATCACATTTGAATTTGAGTTTGAAGTTGAAGTTGAGTTTCTAAATTTGAATAAAATTTGAATTGAAGTAGTACAATACATACACCGATCAGGCATAACATTATGACGGTGAAGCGAATAACACTGATTATCTCTTCATCACGGCATCTGTTAGTGGGTGGGATATATTAGACAGCAAGTGAACATTTTGTTCTCAAAGTTGATGTGTTAGAAGCAGGAAAAATGGGCAAGTGTAAGGATTTGAGTGAGTTTGACCAGGGCCAAATTGTGATGGCTAGACGACTGGGTCAGAGCATCTCCAAAACTGCAGCTCTTGTGGGGTGTTCTCGGTCTGCAGTGGTCAGTATCTATCAAAAGTGCTCCAAGGAAGGAACAGTGGTGAACCGGCGACAGGGTCATGGGCGGCCAAGGCTCACTGATGCACGTGGGAAGTGAAGGCTGGCCCGTGTGGTCCGATCAAACAGACGAGCTACTGTAGCTCAAATTGCTCAAGAGGTTAATGCTGGTTAACCTCTGCATTAACTTTCTGTTCTCGTTGTTACTGTGTAACAACCTGTTATAAACCTGTTTGCACATTATACTCTTTATACATTTGTTAACCACATATTTATAAGTCTACAGTTTACTCACTGCACAGTCTACTTCAATTATTTTATTCCACTTTATCCTTATTTGTTACCTTTTTTTCTCTTGACTTGATTATTTATAATTCTACAGATATAGACATTATATATATATATATATATATATATATATATATATATATATATATATATATATATATATATATAGATAGTATATATATTTTTTTATCCTATTTCTATATAATTTCCTCCTTGTGTTTTTAACTGTGAATTTGCACTGTCCATGGAGCGGACCTGTTTACATTTCACTGCCGGTTGTATATTCTGTATATAACTGTGTATGTGACAAATAAAACTCTTGAATCTTGAATCTTGGTTCTGATAGAAAGGTGTCAGAATACACAGTTCATCACAGTTTGTTGCGTATGGGGCTGCATAGCCGCAGACCAGTCAGGGTGCCCATGCTGACCCCTGCCCCCGCCAAAAGTACCAACAGTGTGCACGTGAGCATCAGAACTGGACCACAGAGCAATGGAAGAAGGTGGCCTGGTCTGATGAATCATGTTTTCTGTTACATCACGTGGATGGCCGGGTGTGTGTGCATTGCTTACCTGGGGAACACATGGCACCAGGATGCACTATGGGAAGAAGGCAAGACGGCAGAGGCAGTGTGATGCTCTGGGCAATGTTCTGCTGGGAAACCTTGGGTCCTACCATCCATGTGGATGTTACTTTGACACGTACCACCTAGCTAAGCATTGTTTCAGACCATGTACACCCTTTCATGGAAACGGTATTCCCTGATGACTGTGTGGCAGGGCACATTATCCTGCTGAAAGAGGCCAAAGCAAAAATGGTTCAGGAATGGTTTGAGGAGCACAACAACAAGTTTGAGGTGTTGACTTGGCCTCCAAATTCCCCAAATCTCAATCCAGTCGAGCATCTGTAGGATGTGCTGAACAAACAAGTCCGATCCATGGAGGCCCCACCTCGCAACTTATAGGACTTAAAGGATCTGTTGCTAACATCTTGGTGCCAGATACCACAGCACACCTTTAGTGGTCTAGTGGAGTCCATGCCTCGACAGGCCAGGGCTGTTTTTGCAGCAAAGGGGGACCAACACAATACCATAATGTTATGCCTGATATATATATATATATATATATATATATATATATATATATATATATATATATATATATATATATATATATATATATATATATATATATGAATGTAATGAAGAAGAATAAAAAAAGAATCTAATAAATTCTTTTTAACTAAGTAAATTATATACAGTGGGCAAAAGTGACAAAATTATCACAAATAAAGTTATCACAAATAAAATATATATAGGGCTTGACTTTTTGTCACCAGCCACTGTGGCTAGTGGTTTTCCAAAGTTACTAGCCACTCAGCATTTTCACTGGCCATAATTTTGACACTGATACCATGGGAAAAAAACTGCGCTATAGATATTTTTTATATTATCTCAATTTGACAGCACTACATTGCCCTTTAGTTTATTATATCAGATGCCTTTTTAAAAGCTACAATTGAAAATACGTATATATTATATATAACATTCAACCAGCCAAAGTATAGATAGATCAAGTAATCAAGTATTCAGTGAAGACCACCATCACTTTACACAGTGATATAGGGGTCATCTTAGAGAACTACCACTGGTCAGCAGGTTGCCTGAAACACTGCATGGGTCGACTTCATGGGCAGCAAAGCCCGCTGACTTACCATTCAGACACATCACAATCACTTTCTTACAGGCCAAGTGCTAGAGACGATCACCCACTGCTCCTGGTAGGTGGTACCCAGCGGGAAAACGCTGTTGTTGTTTCAATCTTTACTAACAAATTCCCTCTATCCTTCAGTCTTTTTTTCATTGAGGCTCTCTTTTTTCTTATCACTGCATAAGGGGATTTCTGTAAGGCTCTAGCCTTCATAGCATTCACCAAGAAATTCATTGAAATACCAGCAGGTTTTTTCTCTGACTGTTCTTTTCTCTTGGTGTCCTTATTGTCATAGATACTTCTATCCAAAGTGGCTTAAAGGTACACAATGTCACTTTTTTGGTTCAAAATTAACAAAATCTAACTAATGAGTCAATACGTCATCAATCCTTTTTCCAAAAAGTCTTACCCTGATTCACTATGGGAAGCCTGATAGACCTGAAGGGATGGTTTTCACAGGAAATTGCACACGTCACTCGCCCGTGCGTGCGTATCTCGTTATATCTGTAAATAGAGAAAAGTTGACGTTTGTATGGTGTGGCATAGGTTAGTTGCGAGCGAAAATGGTTGACATGGATCATGCTAAATCTCGAACCTCCAGGGAATCACCTGTTGTTGTTTTTTTGTTTTTTGTAAAAAGGCGAGGAGAGGAGAGTCTGCTGGCAAACAGAGAATGCAACATCTTGTAATAAAACAAGAATCAACATTGGCTTGGCTTTTTGGAGATAGTGAAAACTAAGGGATTTGAAATGTAAAAGCGACTCAGAGATGGCATTTTTATTATATGCCAGCTACTAAATTCGCCAACCTTCAGACCAATTCAGCTGCCAGTCATTGGAAGTAACCATTACAAAGACGTGTTTTCATTGGCTTATCGGGGAAGGTTTGACCAGGACAATGACAGAGTGATTAGTTCCTTCCATTTATGGATTGGCTCGTTAGTTTCAACAGTTGGCTATTTAATATCTGAAACTACACCATTAGAATTAAGGCTATATTTTTACAGCACCAAGTGGCACACACTGACATTCAAAAGTTTGGGGTAGTTTACATTTTTGTTATGTTTTTGACAGAAGCCTCTCACCAATGCTAATAATACTACTAATAATATTGTGACATATTATTATATTTTAAAATATAATTTTAATACACATTAAAATGCCATTTAAAGCTACATTTCCAACAGCCATTACTCCAGTCTTTTCACATTATCCTTCGGAAATCATTCCAAGAAATACAGGTGCTGGTCATATAATTAGAATATCATCAAAAAGTTGATTTATTTCAATTCCATTCAAAAAGTGAAACTTGTATATTATATTCATTCATTACACACAGACTGATATATTTCAAATGTTTATTTCTTTTAATTTTGATGATTATAACTGACAACTAAGGAAAATCCCAAATTCAATATCTCAGAAAATTAGAATATTGTGAAAAGGGTGAATATTGAAGACACCTGGTGCCACACTCTAATCAGCTGATGAACTCAAAACACCTGCAAAGGCCTTTAAATGGTCTCTCAGTCTAGTTCTGTAGGCTACACAATCATGGGGAAGACTGCTGACCTGACAGCTGTCCAAAAGACGACCATTGACACCTTGCACAAGGAGGGCAAGACACTTGCAAAAGAGGCTGGCTGTTCACAGAGCTCTGTGTCCGAGCACATTAATAGAGAGGCGAAGGGAAGGAAAAGATGTGGTTGAAAAAAAAAAGTGCACAAGTAATAGGGATAACCACACCCTGGAGAGGATTGTGAAACAAAACCCATTCAAAAATGTGGGGGAGAGTCACAAAGAGTGGACTGCAGCTGGAGTCAGTGCTTCAAGAACCACTACGCACAGACGTATGCAAGCCATGGGTTTCAGCTGTCACATTCATTGTGTCAAGCCACTCTTGAACAACAGACGCCGTCAGAAGCGTCTCGTCTGGGCTAAAGACAAAAAGGACTGGACTACTGCTGAGTGCTCCAACGTTATGTTCTCTGATGAAAGTACATTTTGCATTTCCTTCAAATCAGGGTAAAATCAAATCATAGAAAATCTATGGGCTATTGTGAAGAGGAAGATGCGATATGCCAGACCCAACAATGCAGAAGAGCTGAAGGCCACTATCAGAGCAACCTGGGCTCTCATAACACCTGAGCAGTGCCACAGACTGATCGACTCCATGCCACGCCGCATTGCTGCAGTAATTCAGGCTAAAGGAGCCCCAGCTAAGTATTGAGTGCTGTACATGCTCATACTTTTCAGTTGGCCAAGATTTCTAAAAATCCTTTCTTTGTATTGGTCTTAAGTAATATTCTAATTTTCTGAGATACTGAATTTGGGATTTTCCTTAGTTGTCAGTTATAATCATCAAAATTAAAATAAATAAACATTTGGAATATATCAGTCTGTGTGTAATGAATTCATATATTATACAAGTTTCACTTTTTGAATGGAATTAGTGAAATAAATCAACTTTTTGATGATATCCTAATTATATGACCAGCACCTGTATATCTTATTATGATCAATGTTGGAAACAAGCATGCTGCTTAATCTTTTTGTAGATCTTTTTGGTTTTTTTCAAATGTTCAAAAGAACAGAAATTCTATTTTTACAATGTAAAGTTCTTACTGTCACTTTTCATCAGTTTAAAGGCGCTATATGTAGAATTCAGAGTGGTTGACTGAAATTAAATGAGTGTCCGCATGAAGCAAAGATGATCTTGGTCGTGTGTACCTCCAGGGCTGATGTGCCAGTGGAGGTAAATGGGAATGCTAATGGACAGCTCCAGTCTCCAGGTATATTTGACATCCTCGGGGTGATTCGTTCCTCCATTGCCCACAGCATACATCCAACAGTCTGTCCAGACCCACTAAAAGAAATGAAATAAAACAACAGACATGCAAAAGATTTGAGACAAATATAATAATAAAACGGTTTTGACAAGATACTAAACCCTAATAGCCGAGGGCTGTCCATTAGTCTTCCCTTTAGAAATCTAAAGTTGGGCTTTAAAATCCCAATAATGGAAGCAGAATATATAAAACCATTGAAACACCCAAAGACAGAGACAGTCTGCACAAAGAACACATCAATTATCTATTACATGTGTGCTAAAGACTCGCCACAATTGCCTCCCTGCACTATAGATTTCTCCAAAATGCAATGGGATGGGTAACCTTAGGAGCCAAACAGTATTTTATCTGCTGACCCATCAGTAACACATTTTTAATGGAATTATGCCGCATCCTTTGCTATTAATTCCTACTCGGGCTGAGTTATCCTGCTCGGCTAATGTCTTTTTACCACTAAATTCCCTGAGCATCAGCACCTTGGGCCTAATCAGCCCATTATCTTGTTCTTCTGATGACTTCACTGGATACTTTAAGGGCCCTCGGGCTGCTTTTCCAGGGTGCCGGTGGTTTCAAATGTTCCTGGGCTTAGCATTCCATGCATTTGTGGTTGTTTTATGGCTTTTCTCTGAGACTGAGGCTCCATGGGAGATGTTTCGGGAGGTGGCTTCGGAGCGCTACTGTCTGGGTGTTAATGTTCCTGTGTGGGCAGTTACAAAATAACCATGTTTCCCCTGTCACAGAAACAATTAGGGCTGTATTTATGGCGGGTGAATAGGGTGGGTTTGTAATGGACCGCTCCTGTAGAGGAAGCTCTGTATAAATCACCCGGTTGTCCAGGAGTCACTCTGTGCTCTTCAGTAAACCAAGCTCAAAGCCGCTACACCAAATGCTGAAATGGTTATTGTAAATTAGAGTTATGAGATTTTGATATCCATCATGCCCTTGCATTAAAATTAACTGTAACATGGCTGACGGGGTCAAAGAGATGTATTAACGCATGATCCTGAAGGTGGGATTCACAGGAAAGCTTCCTTAATGCTTTCAAACTGCCCTGCGGGTTTGTATTTCATGCACACTTTAAAGTTTAATTTGTAAAATTAGAGCTTTGTTGAAATAACTGCATGATATTCTGAATAATTAATATGTTTTTTTTTTCCTAATTGAACATTAGATTATCATTGGCAGTGTCCTCATCAACATAACGACAGATGAAAATATTTATTAGCAAGGATTTTTTTTTTTTTTTTTTTGGTCAACCATAACAAAGACGAGAAGTGTGGGTTCTGTAAGATATGTTATGTTTTTTGAAAGAAGTCTCTTATGCTCACCATGCTACATTTATTCGATCAAATATACAGAATAAACCGTAATACGAATGTGAATGTCAGCTTTGGTTGCAAATAAAGAGGGATCTAGTAAATGGAGCCGTTTCAATTTTATTCAGGAACTAGAAACAGGAGCAGAGCAACCAAATGTTGACAGACAAACCAATCAACGAAATGACTAACAGATGCGCAAGAATATCAAAATATGAAAACTGAACTTAATGTGCAAAACCCACCCAAACAGACACACAACCCAGATAATCCCTTACAGTCAAATGATATTACAGTTGAAATCACTCATTTAACTAGTGTCATTTTCTTTTTGAATATAATTTAAAATGTAAGTTATTCCTGTGATGGCAAAGCTGAATTTTCAGCATCATTACTCCAGTCTTCAGTGTCACATGATCCTTCAGAAATCATTATTCTTATTCATTTTTATTATTTTCAATATCGAAAACAGTTGTGCTGCTTAATATTAATATTATTGTGGAAACCATGATACTGTCACTGTCACTGAGAAATGTAATGCATCCTTGTTTTTTTTTTTATTATTATTATTATTATTATTATTATTATTATTATTATTATTATTATTATTATTTAATATTTCTGACCCCAAACTTTTGAATTGGTGTGTCTAAAAAATATATTGCACTTTAAATAATTGCAGCTAATTTAATTTTGCCAACTAAAATTAAATGCCATTTTAAAATGACTGAAATTAATGAATTTTATCATGAACTATTGACTAAATTTAAAGGAATGTTGGGTAACACTTTATTTTAAGGTTCCAGAATAATGCATTAGTTAAGCATTAATTAATTAATTATTGGCTTATTCTGGTTAATAAACTTAAAAATCACTCAGTAAGTGCCATAATTAATGAGGATAAAACTTTCAAATTGTCTTTATTACATTATTTTAGCAATTTATAACAGTAAAATCAGCAGTAATTAAACATAATTACTAGCTTATTGTTCAGTTAACTTAACAGAATGGCACAGAAATATAATTACATCACTACACAAAAATAACATATGGCTTATTAAGTTGTAAATAATGGCTAATATGCCCTTACGACAATGTTAAGTTAATCATTCATTACTATTGTGTCCATGCTGCTTAACTAATGCATAATTGTGAACAAGCAAATCATTAATTACTATAGTTTAACTAATGCATAAATCTGGACCCTTAAAATGTAAAGTTAATCATTAATTAATGCTTAACTAATGCATTATTCTGGACCCTTAAAATAAAGTGTTGCCAAATGTTTTACTGTAATCAAAATACAAAATATATGACTAATACAAAGAAAATGTATTAATAATTATTAACGCCACAGTTCAAAGCAAATTTATTTTGCTAATGAGTTTAAAAATGTAAACTACAATAAAGTCCTATTACTTAACATTTGTTAATGCATAATGAGCAGTTGCAGTGTTTATTAATCTTTGTTAACGTTAGTTAATGCAAATAGGTCCATTAAATAAGAATAAAAAAGATTTATGCATTTCAATTCATAGTAAAAATTCAAAGTATCTTTCTTTGTCACTTTAATTTAATTAACTAATGCTAACGAACAACTTATTGTAAAAAGTCTATTTTGTCACAATACCAGTCTTTTTACTGTGAGAGGTTGGCAGGATTCATGGCATTTACAGGAAAGTCAAATGAATCTTATTCTTCTGTTTCACAAGATTGATAGGAGCGCAAGTCTTCAGAGAGGGAAGAAATTGGATTTGATCAAATGAACTCTTCTTAAAACCAAGAATTTAAATGAGTTCCCAAAATGAAGGCATTTTTGCGCATGCTGCTGATGAAGAGCGACTTCTCGTGCTATTTTGATAAATAAGACCTTGATCTTTGCCTTTGTCACAAAGATGACACTGGCCGGCGGGTTGCCAGGTAACACAGCTTCCAGAGTTCATGTGATAACTGTGAATGGTGAGCGTGCATGTTCACTGGAGGAAATAAACCAAGAAAGTAGCAGACTGCTTTCTGAGAAGTTACTTAGTTTTGATTGAAATATCATGCTATTCGTAACTATTGAATAAATAAAAACAAGACTAAAAATGCCTCAAATTTATATGTACAACAGTTATTTATTTATTTTCCTGAAACAAACATGATGTAGACTATGGTAAGCAATAGGAAATTGGAGGAAAATTAATTTCCTCCTCCTACAAATTATAATTAGCAGATTGGAATGAGAATATTTCATGCAAATTATGAACAAAAGCGTCAACCGGTGTCAAACACGCACAAGCTGAGCCTAGTTCCCTCGACGCAATGCCTGTTAAATAATTCTCACAAATATTTAGCTTGTTTATTTGTTAATTCTGCTTTGCCAAATGATTTTTGGTTTGTCTGCGTGTATGCATTGGAAATCATTCTGTTCCATATTAATAGAGTGAAGAGGAGAGCAGAGAGCAGTTCTTATCTTATGGTGCCCCCTTTAAACATAATCACCACACACACACACACACACACACACACACGTATTTCATCAGCTATGTAATCTACTTTCAATTTCACCAGCACACTTGCTTACAGCCTGACATGACACACACACACACAAGTGCGTGCTGTTTTCCAGTCATGTACTACAGCCGCAATATCATCTCCCTAGCAAATCCGATCTCTCCATCCAGGTGAAAAGGGAAGGAAAAATAAACAGCGCATCTTTTCCCCATCTCAATGCAGGTTATTACTGACTGCTTCAGACCAGTAATGAGATCACATCTGTCTGTGCTGTAGATCAACTGGACCATATTTTAGGTCGTTCCTAGGATGCGTTTTGCAAGCTGGTGTCAGAGCTGCTGTTTCTTTTCCGATCCATCTTGCTCGTTTGCGCAGTGTGTCAGAAAGGAAAGAGAAACAGGCCTGCAGTTTGTCAACCATAATGACTGTACCTTGAGCTAAATGTACATCTACACTACATTTTTTTTTGGAACAGTAAGTTCAATTCATTAACATTATGAATTTGATATGTAGTTTTTTTTGTTTATTTTACATCATTTGTTATTCAAGTTTTGTATTCATACATTTACAATATACATATTTATATTTCAAATGTATATACAGTTAGTACAATTTAGCTAAATATGTACAAATTAATTACTAAATGCTGTAAAATTATTGTTATGATTATGATCGTATAAACGTATTTATATATAAATAATTAGATATAATTATATACATATAATTCAATTGAAATGTAAAAATGTATTATAATATGTACAAATTAACAAATTCTATAAAGTATTGTTGATTATTAGTTGATGATACTTAATGCATTAAATAATGCAACTACAAATTATATAATTAATT
Organism: Paracanthobrama guichenoti; assembly: GCA_018749465.1. Lineage (NCBI taxonomy): Eukaryota > Metazoa > Chordata > Actinopteri > Cypriniformes > Gobionidae > Paracanthobrama > Paracanthobrama guichenoti. The sequence goes on from CM031967.1 coordinate 10,190,299, forward strand.
ATAATTATAGAATTTATATACATAAAATGTAACTGAAATTAATCTAATTAATCAATTCTGTTAAAGTATTGTTCATTGTTACTTCATGATAGTTAATACATTAAATAATGAAACTGTACGATGTTAAAATATTAATATTAAACCGTAATAATATACATGTAATACATGTAAATAATATACATGTTAATCTATCTAATATATATTTCACTTGAATATCTACACTTATATATATATATATATATATATATATATATATATATATATATATATATATATATATATATATATATATATATATATATATATATATATATACACACACACATACCGATTAGGCATAGCATTATGACCACTGATTATGACATTATGACATAACATTATAACACTGATTATCTCTTCTTCACAGCACCTTCATCACGACTGGGTCAGAGCATCTCCAAAACTGCAGCTCTTGCGGCAGTTCATTGAACAATTTGAGCTACAGTAGCTCATCTGTTTGATCGGACCACACGGGCCAGCCTTCACTCCCCACGTGCATCAATGAGCCTTGGCCGCCCATGACCCTGTCTCGGTTCACCACTGTTCCTTCCTTGGAGCACTTTTGATAGATACTGACCACTGCAGACCGGGAACACCCCACAAGAGCTGCAGTTTTGGAGATGCTCTGACCCAGTCGTCTAGCCATCACAATTTGGCCCTTGTCAAACTCGCTCAAATCCTTACGCTTGCCCATTTTTTTCTGCTTCTAACACATCAACTTTGAGGACAAAATGTTCACTTGCTGCCTAATATATCCCACCCACTAACAGGTGGTGAAGAGATAATCAGTGTTATTCACTTCACCTAGTCATAATGTTATGCCTAATCGGTATATATATATATATATATATATATATATATATATATATATATATATATATATATATATATATATATATATATATATATATATATATACATACTATATACATACTATATATTTTAGTAATTATTACAATTACATAAATAATTTGATGTCATTATATACACTCAATAGTTCATGATACTAAATGCATAAAATTATTGTAAAGTGTTACAATGTTTTATATAATAAAATATGTTATATAATAATAAAATAATTTCCTTATATTATTTTAACCAGATTTTTCCAATACAGTCTATTGATGAGTTATCATCCACACTAAATTGGTTGTAGAACTATAACTATAACTCAAACCCTATTGCAAAGTGCAAAAACCATAATCTTTCTGAACTGTTCTTACGAAGTCCAAGCTATCACAGTTATACTGTAGAAACAATAACTGTAATTTTTGCAGAAACAAGTTTGGCTGTAAGGAACACCTCAAAAGCCAGCAATACAATGATATAAAGGGTTGTTTGCCAGGGTCACTCGTCACAAATAGGAGCATATTGAGGGTCTGTACAGTGAGGTTTGTCGAAAGCTGGTCTTAAGAGGCATACAAAAGCCTGCGCACATATATCATGTTGCGTGGAGCTGCAAGAGGTAAATAATTTATCTGGAGATTTATATGGAAAGGTGAAGAAATGTCCCTCTAATGGGTTTAATATAGCTGGCTCCAGGCTTCATCCATCACTATGGGGCTGTGCTGATGCCACGCTGATTTCTCTTTCTTTCCACTTTCTCTCTCTCCTTCTTCTTTCACGGCCTCCATGATGGCCACTGTTTAACCCTGATCCAAGCAGTGTACCGCACATCCTTTGTCTTAATTACTGTCTCCAGGGGCCTATTTTTCTCCTTTCCTACTCTTCCATCCGTAACCTGTTCCATCGCATGTGTATCTGTTGGTTATTGTTTTTGCGCTGTTTTTCTCATTCTTCAAGCCTAGATTTCATCCGTGGTCTGCATGTGATTAATCTACTATTGGAGGTGGAGGAGGTCAGGATGGTTTGTTGCCTCGCTAGTCAACACGCTTTCATTGGATACACTCAGAATTACTCAAAAGTCCCCAATAACACACTTCCAAAATCAACACAAACGCCACTGTATTTGTCTTTCTCCCTCTTCCAAGGGCCCAAAATTTACATTCGAATTTAATTTTAACATTTACTCCAAAAGAAAGTGTGTGTGTGTGTGTGTGTGTGTGTGTGTGTGTGTGTGTGTGTGTGTGTGTGTGTGTGTGTGTGTGTGTGTACACTGTAAACCTGTATGCGTTGGGAAAACATTTTTTCCTTTTTTTTTGGAGGTAATTAGTTACATACATTTTTTTTATGTTAAGAAATGTAAGCTTAAGTAAGCAGAACTTGCAGAATTAATTGCTCTGAACTCATATCATTAAGGAGGGGTGTCCCAATACTTTTGGCAATATACACTCACCTAAAGGATTATTAGGAACACCTGTTCAATTTCTCATTAATGCAATTATCTAATCAACCAATCACATGGCAGTTGCTTCAATGCATTTAGGGGTGTGGTCCTGGTCAAGACAATCTCCTGAACTCCAAACTGAATGTCAGAATGGGAAAGAAAGGTGATTTAAGCAATTTTGAGTGTGGCATGGTTGTTGATGCCAGACGGGCCGGTCTGAGTATTTCACAATCTGCTCAGTTACTGGGATTTTCACGCACAACCATTTCTAGTGTTTACAAAGAATGGTGTGAAAAGGGAAAAACATCCAGTATGCGGCAGTCCTGTGGGCGAAAATGCCTTGTTGATGCTAGAGGTCAGAGAATGGGCCGACTGATTCAAGCTGATAGAAGAGCAACTTTGACTGAAATAACCACTTGTTACAACCGAGGTATGCAGCAAAGCATTTGTGAAGCCACAACACGCACAACCTTGAGGCGGATGGGCTACAACAGCAGAAGACCCCACCGGGTACCACTCATCTCCACTACAAATAGAAAAAAGAGGCTACAATTTGCACAAGCTCACCAAAATTGGACAGTTGTAGACTGGAAAAATGTTGCCTGGTCTGATGAGTCTCGATTTCTGTTCAGATGGTAGAATCAGAATTTGGCGTAAACAGAATGAGAACATGGATCCATCATGCCTTGTTATCACTGTGCAGGCTGGTGGTGGTGGTGTAATGGTGTGGGGGATGTTTTCTTGGCACACTTTAGGCCCCTTAGTGCCAACTGGGTATTGTTTAAATGCCACGGCCTACCTGAGCATTGTTTCTGACCATGTCCATCCCTTTATGACCACCATGTACCCATTCTCTCTGATGGCTACTTCCAGCAGGATAATGCACCATGTCACAAAGCTTGAATCATTTCAAATTGGTTTCTTGAACATGACAATGAGTTCACTGTACTAAAATGGCCCCCACAGTCGCCAGATCTCAACCCAATAGAGCATCTTTGGGATGTGGTGGAACGGGAGCTTCGTGCCCTGGATGTGCATCCTACAAATCTCCATCAACTGCAAGATGCTATCCTATCAATATGGGCCAACATTTCTAAAGAATGCTTTCAGCACCTTGTTGAATCAATGCCACGTAGAATTAAGGCAGTTCTGAAGGCGAAAGGGGGTCAAACACAGTATTAGTATGGTGTTCCTAATAATCCTTTAGGTGAGTGTAGTGTGTGTGTGTGTGTGTGTGTGTGTGTGTGTGTGTGTGTGTGTGTGTGTGTGTGTGTGTGTGTGTGTGTGTGTGTGTGTGTGTGTGTGTGTGTGTATACATACATACATACATACAGATCAGGCATAACATTATAAGTGATAACACTGATTATCTCTTCATCATGGCACCTGTTAGTGGGTGGGATATATTAGGCAGCAAGTGAACATTTTGCCCTCAAAGCTGATGTGTTAGAAGCAAGTAAATGGGCATGTGTAAGGAAAGAAATTAT
>CM031967.1:10196611-10249111 GCA_018749465.1 Paracanthobrama guichenoti
TCACAGAAAAACTAAATAGAAAATTTATATAAAAAGGAAGATTTTGCCAGATGAAAATACAAAATCTCATCAAAGACTCTTGAGCAATTGTGTAAACAGTTTATTTAACCATTAATCAGAAAAAGTACAGACCACTGAGCCAAGAAGCAGCAAGATTGTCCCTTTCCTTTTCTGTGTGTGTATTATTAATTCTACTTTGCCACTGTGTTCCTAATGAGATGTCAGCAGGTCTTCAGAAAGCGATTCTGTGATTCAAAATTAAAATGACTGGTTTGAAAGGCAGATTCCAACCGTAAGTCTCTGCCCTCCCGCACGGCCACACTGGTTCATCCGCCTTCAAAGACGCCACTGAAATCAAGGAACCATACTTTGCCCCCAAAGCTTGAGGAACAGTGTGGAGCTATTAAATATTAAGACATCCACGCACAGATGGTATAGCTTTTCACCTCATTATATGAAGCACTATGACAAATGCAGACTGCATTTTGCCAATTACGTGAAGTCAAGTCAGTCAAATGAATGCATATGTTCATTTTATTTTTAAACATTCAACAGATTATAATCATCAAGCTGATAAAAGCAGCTTTTCTCTAGCGGTTATATCTAAATAATCTTTAAATAAAATATGCACAGTAAAAAAAAAAAAAAAAATCCAAGGATTTGACCAAAATACTGTATTTAGATTTTTAGCACCACAACAAATGACCCTAAAATATTAAAGAATGATATTAATAAATTGTTAAAGGACTGTTTAAAAATAAAATCCAAAATAAATCCAAAGTTTGAAAGAAATATTTGCATTTAAACAAATATTGTAAATAATATTAGTATTATAATATTTATTTTAAACCATTTTCTTCAGTAAGTATAGTGCTACAGAACACAACTGCACTGAAAATAAGTTTCATAAAGTAAATAAGTCTGGTAAAAATGTATAATCATAGAATAGAATAGAATAGAATAGAATAGAATAGAATAGAATAGAATAGAATAGAATAGAATAGAATAGAATAGAATAGAATAGAAAGCATGTATTGTCATTATACTCACATAGAGCGAGATTAGGAAAGTTAACAAAACAACAAAAACAATATGATTATGATAAACATGTAAGGGAGATGCTTGTGATTCTAGTGAGATCAAACTAAATTTTAGATAATAATACACCTGGACATTACAATAAAAGTAACACCAACACATAACACCAAAAGTAATTTAAAAATGCAAACGCATTATTTATTCATGCAGCAGTGCATGTTGGGAAACAAAGCTCAGGCATACTGTAGACATCCCAGTTTTAACATCAACATGATACTGACAAATACAGAGAAACATAGAGAGAAATATTCCTGTAACAAAATCTCATCGATGTTTGTGATGTTTGAAAAAGATCTCAAACGGTTACTGTTGAGAACCGGCTGGCGCCTTCTCACCGAACATTTACTATTGATGATAGCAACTGTTCCCTGTAGAACTGAGTAAATACAATCCTCATGAATATTTCAAAACTATATACCATGCATCCACTAGTACAGTACCTTTCAGACCTTCCATGTGGCCAAAAGGGGGCTTTATAGCTCTATATTCAAGAGGATAACATCCATTCCAGAGTTTAGAATCCGGGAAAAACTGCCACTGTTAATATATAACACTGTCTGGAATCAGATTTCATCCTGCACACTGCGAATATCAACATTTATACAATAAAATAAATGGAATTTGTATGTCTACCTTGTGAAACGTGTAGCTACAAATAGAATTAGTTATTGAGTACTAGCTAGCATTGTTTTCAGAAACAAAATACACCGATCAGGCATAACATTATGACGGTGAAGTGAATAACACTGATTATCTCTTCATCACGGCACCTGTTAGTGGCTGGGATATATTAGGCAGCAAGTGAACATTTTGCCCTCGAAGTTGATGTGTTAGAAGCAGAAAAATGGGCAAGTGTAAGGATTTGAGTGAGTTTGAAAAGAGCCAGATTGTGATGGCTAGACTAGATGACTGGGTCAGAGCATCTCCAAAACTGCAGCTCTTGTGGGGTGTTCCCGGTCTGCAGTGGTCAGTATCTATCAAAAGTGCTCAAAGGAAGGAACAGTGGCGACAGGGTCATGGGCGGCCAAGGCTCATTGATGCACGTGGGAAGTGAAGGCTGACCCGTGTGGTCCGATCAAACAGACGAGCTACTGTAGCTCAAATTGCTCAAGAAGTTAATGCTAGTTCTGATAGAAAGGTGTCAGAATACACAGTGCATCGACCATGGAGCAATGGAAGAAGGTGGCCTGGTCTGATGAATCACGTTTTCTTTTACATTACATGATTGGCCGGGTGCGTTTGCATTGCTTACCTGGGGAACACATGGCACCAGGATGCACTATGGGAAGAAGACAAGCCGGCGGAGACAGTGTGATGCTCTGGGCAATGTTCTGCTGAGAAACCTTGGGTTTACATACCACCTACCTAAGCATTGTTGCAGACCATGTACACCCTTTCATGGAAACGGTATTCCCTGGTGGCTGTGGCCTCTTTCAGCAGGATAATGCACCCTGCCGCAAAGCAAAAATGGCTCAGGAATGGTTTGAGGAGCACAACATGCGTTTGAGGTGTTGACTGGGCCTCCAAATTCCCCAAATCTCAATCCAATCGAGCATCTGTGGGATGTGCTGAACAAACAAGTCCAATCCATGGAGGCCCCACCTCGCAACTTACAGGACTTAAAGGATCTGTTGCTAACATCTTGGTGCCAGATACCACAGCACACCTTCAGGGGTCTAGTGGAGTCCATGCCTCGACGGGTCAGGGCTGTTTGGCAGCAAAAGGGGGAACCAACACAATATTAGGTTATAAAGTTATGCCTGATCGGTGTAGCTGTCATATGAAAGATACAAAGAAAAGAGTCTTATGAATGTAAATGAATAAATTGAAAATAATACTAAAAATAAGTATTAATTGCTAGGAAGGAACACTATAGCACTCTATACAGCATGACATCTTTACTTTCTGGCATTATCTCGTCAGCATCATGTTGATGTAATAATTGATGGATACAACAGCTGACAGATCTGTGAACGTTTTTTGTAAAGCCTCGGCATGATGGGAATTTGGAGACCAACACGAGCAGGAAGGGAGGCTTTTTCATGCTTATTATGCCTTTAGATATAACACGGGTATTATTTTATGCATGTCTCTAATAGCAATAATAATGAAGGAATCCAGGAAGGACTCCAGCTATTAAAAGGTTCTCAGCCCAGAGGGCAGTGTGCCATGAAATGGAGAAGCGAGTACACATCATTCACGCCGGTAGGGGAACGTATGCTTAAGATCAAAAATATTATTTACTTTGAAGTGTAATGACCCAAGAAGGGTCCACACGCCAGCCTCTCACGCTGAGGAGAAAGAGGGCTCTTCTTAATCTAAGTGAGGGGTGGGCGAAGGATACATCATGTCTTTTTTAACTACGCTTGACTGGTTTGGTCTTAATGACGTAAAGTTATCATAATGACAACACCTCCAGATGAGAGGCCCGCATGCACTCGGTAACAACTAAGTCATTTTTGCTGCTTGTTTTTGACACATTAATACTTAAAGCATGCCAAATCAAAAAAAAAAAAAAAATATCAATAAAATCAGTGGAGAAAAAATGCAATAAATGTTCACACAAGGGAGTAGAAACACATAAACCTTATCAGCCTGGCTCATAAGATGACATCATGTTTTTCTCCAATATTCATAACCTAACACCTATATTAATATTGATTGCCAGCTACATTCTTCTCACTGTGAATAAAAAAAAAAAAAACAAAGCTCTTAGCCCTTAGCATTGGGAATCCGTTTGGGGCGCATCTTGACCAGTTTTACAGAAAATATGGATGTTGCAATTAAATTCTTTACTAAAATAGAATTGCAATAATGCATCTTGGCAAAAGTTATATGATCAATAAGTTCTGACAACATTGCTTAAGTTTTCATTTTCAACTTTTTTTTTGTTATACAAGATTCAACCATTTTTTTTAAAGGTGCTGTATAAATGACAGCTAGTGGTTGAAATGGGTACTGCAGTCCAAATAAAAAAATTTGTTTGCCCCGCCCCCTTTTCCTCAGACTCCATGCTCACCCGGGTTACCAGTTTGAGGACACGCAACAGGAACGAGTGCAAATTACAATGGAAGGTGAGGAGTCGTACACTGCACATTGATGAGTTGATATATTCACATTTTAATAAGCTCTCAGCCATTGAGATTTTTAGATGTATGCCGAGGCTTTTTGGGTCGGGTAGAATCTACGATCTCTGATCCAGATGTCATGGCAGAAATACGCTGTGTTTTCCTCCAGCCAACCCGTGGTGTCGAAATACTATTGGGTAAATTGGCGGGATCACACAGACCAAAACAAAAACAGACACATTTCAAAGTAGAGTAACTGGCTGTAGCATTGCTTTTCAGAGAAATGAATTTGAACTCAGCATGTTTCCTACATATCTGCAAAGATATTATTCACTGTAAAAAATAAAAAGTTGAGTTAACTTAAAAACAAAGTAACCAGCTACAACATTTTTGAGTTTACTCAACTTCAAGTTGTTTACTAAACTTATTTGATTAAGTTAATTATACCTTCCTCAGTAAGTTCATCTAACTATCAGTCCAACTCTCAGAGCTAATGCACAGACCTAATATAGCCAACTGAAACATCTGGGTTTCACTAAAATGTTCACTTAAGACATAACCGACTGTGTTTAGATGAATGCTACATACAGTGGGCTTTTTGACAAAATTGTGTATGTGTTTCACTATTAAATCGCAATAAAGCGAGAAAGATAACTGAATTCGCAATAACATGCTGTCTTTAACATTTTTAACATCATGCATGTCCTTCCATTTCTTTTCTCATTCAAACATGTTTCCTCACTCTAGTCTAAAGTGTCAATAACGTTAAAGCTGTAACTTTTGGCGCTTGGTTAATAAACACAAAACTGCTGCATGTGTCTTGCGGAAGAACATTGTACCCGGGGCTACTTCTCTCGGTTTATGTCTATCACGAGGCACGCAGGTAAAAAATTGCAAGATGTATTTTTTTTACAGTGTGGTGTTTTTATGTTTTAGTACAGTCAAAAACTTGCATATAGCACCTTTAAGTCAGTTTAAGGTAATTTAAGTTAAAATGACTTTAAAACACTTTAAAAGTTGATTTTACTTCAAAATTTAAGGCAGCAACTGTTTTGTATAATAGTATGTATGTGTAAATAACAGCGACACTATTGTTCAAACGTCTGGGAACAGTACCATTTAAAAAAACTTGCGACACGTGAGAAAAATTATCTTTTCCATGTTAATCAGAGTTTTTTTGTACTAACCAGCCGCAACGGCGATTCACAAGGATTTTATTTTATTACATTTTTATTTCTGCGGCGTTGTGGCTGGAACAACATACAAGTATGATGAGTGCAGATTATGTGCTTTATTTAATGTAAAAGGAATTTCATTTTTGTGACCTTTTATAGACAGCCTTACTGAAAGCAACAATGGATAATTCACCTCAGATCTTGAAAATAAATTAAACCAAACAACTATGTTCAAACCGTCAACTCAAGGTGAGCAAACAAGTGTATTCTATGTTAAAAAAAAAAAAATTCTGTCACTCAGTATGTATTTTTAATTATGCTAAAATGGTGTAAGATTTAGGAATTCGATATTGTACTTATATCTATTTCGTTGTGAATGCAGTCAGTGCGCTTGCAGAGAGAGCCCACCCACACACTCTTCTGATTGGCTGTGATTTTTGATTGATTGATATTGGGTCAAGTCTGGTTTGCCGCTAAAAAACCTTGTCAAATCCAAGCGGCAACTTCCCCCAGTTTCTGTTGAAGCCAATACGGAAGTAACTTAAACTGCAATTCATCGACTGACCACTAGGGACAGGCTCCAGAAGGCAGCAGAATCTCATTGAGCCCCATGTTAAAACTTTACAGCAGAAAAAAATGTTTACAGCCTGGAACTAACTGTGGTTTTGGTCTATACGGCTAATTTTGCCTGTGTGGGGGGTACATTTTTTATAACTCATTCGTTTACATTATATAAAACCTTAAAGTTCTGCATAATTAAGGGTGTGGCCACTTTGAGTGACAAGTGGATAGCCATTTATCCGCTGTCTGTTAGTCATTCCGTCACCTCAGCTCCGCCCACGTCCCGCCTCTTTGCCCATTTTCTGTTATCCGGGCGTGACACGCGATGACGCGTTGCCAAGATGACAACGACCAGCTCGACCCTACTTTACTCTTCAAAACTGCTCTTCAGAATCCTATGGTTGATGTCACAGCCAATACGTCTATATTTTTTTACAGTCTATGGTCACATCACGCCTGGTTAGGACATGGCATTAGGCTTAAGCTGTTTAAATTTGCTTTTTTTAACTAATGAGTGGCATCATGAGCTGTTTATTTCCCCTGTTTGTCTGAATGCCAGGGAATGGCAACTGCCATACTCTGCCATACGTAAATGCCGCCCCTGCATCATACCCTCGGCCGGCTGGCACAGCAGATTCCGCCATAGTCATTGCCTGGGTTACGCATGTGTGGGGCGGAGCTATCAAAATAGGGGTGAAACCCTTTTGGGGTAGGGGCATGTTTGTTTTGGTGATTTGAAATATCAAAATCAGTATATATATATATATATATATATATATATATATATATATATATATATATAAGCAGCACAACTGTTTTCAACATTGATAATAAATCATTAGAATGATTTCTGAAGGATCACATGACACTAAAGACTGGAGTAATCTATTTTAAATGGTTTAACAGTTTTAAATCGTAATAATATTTCCTAATATTACTGTTTTTACTGTATTTTAGAACAAATAAATGCAGCCTAAGAGACTTCTGAACTGTACATTTGATGGGAAAAGCTTGAAAAATAGTTACTCATGTCTCACAGGATGAACTAGGCTTTTTAAAACAATCCTGGCTGTATTACAAATCTATTTTAAATTTCTATGTTTTAAAAACATTTCCCAAGGTTTTCCCCATATTCATATTCCATCATTACAGCATAATGCATGCTACTGAGGGTTAAAATAATGATTCTTGTTCAAAAGTGGATTATGAACTAGAAAGTAATGTCTTTGCTGTTCTGCTTTCTATATCAAATGCACAGCACACACAAAACCTGAGATGCTTTGAAGCACCATTTACTGTACAATTTAGCCACTTGTGAGTTGCTAGCAATGCTAGCTTTTGAACGAACCCATTGGCTTTTATTTCACCGAGCCCTGAGGCAGCAAATCATCATCACTAGCCTGAAATCCACCACAACCCTCAGCGAGTGCATTTAAGCTCTTATGATGGATTCAGGACAGCTGGTCCTGATCCAGCTGGACTTTTGTTTATTTAGCCGCAGGGCCGTTAGCTTGAACATAAAGCTTTTTAGCTACAAGCAAAGTACTACGTTTCACCTTAAAAGACTGCAGGTTCAGTCTGAGGACTCATTACAGTCAAGGCAATGGTTTGAATTCCACCAGTGGCCCGTCCTGTTACTTATGCATCAAATGTCTGAAGTCGGAGTCTCTCTCAGAAGACTGATGAGGTCAAATGCTGCAGACATCAATATTCAAGTTGACTGCAAATCAAAAAGTGATTCAAAGGGCATTGCTCATTCATCTAAAAGTTCAGATTGAACTTAGAAATCGCAACTTTCAACTTTGTTATTTATGTAATTCTTCAGATTGAGTGTAACTCCTTAATCTGAATGTGAAACTCAAATTCAAACATCTTCAATTAATCATGTATTCAGATCTTTAGGGCTGTCTGGTATCTTCAGGGAGATTCTCTAGCCCAGTAGTGTATGAAGATGTGCTCATGCTGTTAACATTGTTCGGCTTAAAAAGACTGCTTCCCCCATGGAGGGTTCGTTAAGCGTGATGCAATAATGATGCAATTCAGGCTGGGAAATATTTAAATATACTTAAAAATTGACCAGTATTAACAATTTGGTAAAGTTTCGTGTGGTTATAATAAAACAGCTGCACGTGGCAAGAGAGCATGAAATAAACCATTTTATGTCTATGCATTATAAAAAACTTTACAAAAAATGGACAGTCTGTTATGACTATATTTATATGCTGTTTAATAGTGTTGCATGGTATACAGTGTGTGTGTGTGTGTGTGTGTGTGTGTGTGTGTGTGTGTGTGTGTGTGTGTGTGTGTGTGTGTGTGTGTGTGTGTGTGTGTGTGTGTGTGTGTGTGTGTGTGTTTTTTTAAACCTGTCGGTGTATTAACTGAAAATGCCACGGCTGGTGTGAGTCCCATGAGCGTTTGTGAATTGTGAATGAGATTGAAGTGGAGGGTGACCCTGCCCTGACCACACACTGACACCGAGTCAATTAGTAGTGTGAAGTTTGTCTGCAGTCCACGAACACCCACAAACACACGGTTTTCTCTCCCAGCTCGCCTGACCTAATGCCACATCACACACCACTTCTGACTAAAAGATAATGGGTCACAGAGGAAAACAAACACACCTTGTGTCTTTCCTTTTCTCTTTGAGAACTAAAATAGAGCACAAGTCGAAGTCTTTTGCTTGGTGATTTAACATTCTGGCACTATAATTATATTTTAATTTTAAACAACATGGTTATGAAATAGACAGTGGAGGACTGTGATATGTTGCAAGCCAAACTCAAACCTGCAACACCTGCATGAGCACTAAGGCTCAACGTAGAGCCCACTGCACCTTGGCTTTTAAAAACCAAAAAAATATTCAAATGTAATTTTGTATTACACAAAAAAATAAAAATAAATAAAATTATAATATTAAACATGTATAGTGCAATATAAAAAGTCATTTTGTAGGTAGTAATGTGTTTGCTTTTATTTGTTTTATATTTATATTTTATATATAATAATATATTTATATATAAATATAATATATATTTTATAAATAAAATATAAATATAAATTATAGATAAAGTTTTATTTATTTGTGATATATACAGAACACACATGCACACATACACATACATACATACATATATATAAATATATGTGTGTGTGTGTGTGTGTGTGTGTGTGTGTGTGTGTGTGTGTGTGTGTGTGTGTGTGTGTGTGTGTATGTGTATGTATATATATATATATATATATATATATATATATATATATATATATATATATATATATATATATATATATATATATATATATATGTGTGTATGTGTGTGTATGTATACACACACACACATACATACACACACACACACACATACATACACACATACATACATGTATATATATACAGAAAACATACACAACATAATCATTATGTTATATTTACATATATAATATAACACCAGTCATCATGCAATCATCCGAGTTCGAGAAAGACGTCTTGTCAATATCCTCAACTATGTGTAACTCCAAAACAGTCACACGCTACAGCTCAAGTGTTTATTTATTCAAGCAATGAGTCAAAGACAAACACAGCAATCCACCGAGCGCTGTCGCTGACATGCGTGATAAGTCATCAAAGTCAGTGACGGAAAGGAAAGAAAAGGGAGAGAGAAAAGACAGGAAGAATCTCCTCAGAATTCCCCTTCCTGACAAGCAGTCAGGCATTCAGTTGTCAAAGTCAAAGGAAGAGCTTGCTAATCATGCGTGATGTTTCATAATGTGTGTGTTTTCAAAGCGAGGCAGCGCTGCCGATTCTGACAAATGGGGAGGGGAGGGGGGGCTCTAATTCTGTTGTTCTTTTTATCTGGTCTTCATTGCCCTAAGTCTCACATCACTCTGTGACGGCGTCTTTATCTGTCGTTAACGGCACTTTTTCTTCCTCTCTCATCTACCCCTCCACCCTGAAGCACACGCTCCAAGCACAGCTTCTAATAGAGGGATTTTTGCTTTCTCTCTTTCTCATTCTCCAGCTTTCTGTTGCTCTGTCATGAACGAGAATATACACACATTCACTTCAAAACAGCCTTATACTACACATTTGAGGCCCTATTTTAACGATCTGAGAGCATGGTCTGAAACGCATGGCGCAGGTGTGCTTAGGCTTGTCCGAATCCACTTTAGCTAGTTTAACGATGGAAAAAATGGTTGGTGCGCCAGGCGCATGGTCAAAAAGGGTTGTTCCTGATCTCTTAATGAGTCATGGGAGTGTTTTGGGCATAATGTGCAATAAACCAATCAGAGTCTCATCTCCCATTCCCTTTAAAAGCCAGTTGCGCTTGCACCACTGCGGATTTGCTATTTACATGGCGGAATTTGCGAGCGGAAAGACTGAACGCTAGCCTAGAAATCTAGACGCACCCTAACGGCAGCAAATCCAATTTGCAGCCAGGGTAGTCTAGCAACTCTCTGCTGGCTTGCAAGCTGGAAAAACCAAACTCTGGTCAGGCCAATCACATCGTGTATAGAGTCGGTGGGCGGGCTTAACATAATGATGGCAGAGTTGCCGTGGTTCCGCGTGCTACTTGAAAACAAAGAAGCTGGCGAACAGCGGTCTCTCGAATCGGCTTTGGCCGTGACTCTGGAAGACTTGTAGTTAAGATTTTCTTCGAGAAAAGAAAAAGAACAACACGGTGTTCTGAGTTTTGCCAACCGGATACGGCAAAAGTTTAATATATCAACTGGCTCCGTTTCACCTTCTTCGTTGCTCTGGTTGGTTGTAGAGCTATCCTATTGCGTGCAGAGGGAATTTGAAAGACAAGCGTTTATCCCGCCCCTCGGATTGAGCCCTGCCAATGGTGAGTTCCCAGACCCAACATCTTGATGTGGGTCTGGCTCCTTTTATTTTTAATATTCGGCATGTTTGTGTGCTGCTGCATTTCCCTGTGTGTGTAACAAGTGTATGTGCATTGTGCACCCGCCTATAGGCGCCCTTTAAATAACACAAAAAATACTGTGTTTTCAGTTGCCTCAAAATAGCAACGCACCTGAACACACCTCGTTTTCAGACCGCACGCCCATGGGTGAACAGATGGGCGCAAATGCATTTGCTATTTAAATAATGTGGCGCCGGATGTGAAAATGATAACTTCGTCGGGCTGTAACTAGCAAAAAACACTGGCGTCGCATTGCGTCGGGCGTATGATTGTGCCTTGTAGTCTTCCATGCTCCAAAAAGAACAAAAACGCAATAAATGAACTACTAAACTGAGCCATCCAGCGCTTCACACTCCAGTCCAATAGGTGGCCTTTAATTATATTTTTATTTTAATCAACATGAAATACAGTGCAGAACTGAGACATGTCGCAGAAAAACATGAAATACATGTCGCAGGCCATATTCAAATCTGTAACTGGCAACAGTGACTTCCACATTTTCACTATACAGTTGTGTAACTCTTTTTGTTTTTACCAAGACTTAGAAAATGATCAGTGAGCCACAAAGGTGCTTAATTAAAGGGATAGTTTGAGACTGTCATCATTTACTCACCCTCATGTCGTTTCAAACCTGTATGATTTCTTCTCTCATGAAGCTCTCACACAGAGCTTCACATTTTGTCTGCTGGCACTTTCTGTATTCACAGAGGAAGAAGAGAATGGAGGAGGACATGATGGTTTCTCTGCTTACCAACACAGAGCCCCTCATGGCTGGCCGTATCTTCAGCGCAGCGGGCGGCCCCTCGTCTCACTGTAGGTATCTTTACTGGTGGTTTCCATCAGCATGTGTGGCCAGTAAGCTTGTTTTAGTGGACCTGTGGGTGGAAGCGAGCAGTTACAGAAGAGATGTGAAAGGAAATGGCGGTATAATATACGTTTTCTCTTTCTTCCTCTTATTTTCCCATATTTCCATTTTGTCTCAGTCAGCTTCACAATCAGTGTTTTCAACTATACAGTATTGCTATTTCTGTGTAGCAAACATCAAATAATAATGAAAGTAGTGGGATAATCCGGATATAAACACTGATGTTGCAGCAGCCGCGATCCAAATGAGTAAATGACCTTTGAAACTGATGGCTTATCGCATTAAAAATATTTAACGCAATTAATAAAACATCCGTTCTCTTTAGCGCTTGAACGAACAATAACACACAGAATTATGCTAAAATGTCAGTTTTGTTGAGTATTCTCACAAGAGCAGTCTTAAATGAGTTAAATAACGTCTTAAATGAATGTAAAGAGCTGTGAGAAAGTTAGATGCACGTGTCAGGTCAGATCCGCTCATGTTCGGCAGCGGCAGATCTTAAAGTGACAGCAGCCTAATAAACCAGTTACTGTGATGTCTGTCATTAAAGTTAATCAAAGAACAAAGGTAACACAGAACACTGTAGCTTTAATAAAGATTATTCTATATTTAATGTAGAATTTATGCAGTTAAGAAAAACTTCTGTATATGTCTAACAGGTAGGAAGGCCACAAGTAAATATGACATTTATTATAATGGGTTTATGTGAAGATCGTTTTAAGTTAAATTATAGCCTGAAGCCTAATAAATGTTGATATCTTTCAGTTATACTGTAATGTTGAATATCTATCATTAATGTTTAAAAAAACAATTCCAAACAGTACAGTACAGTAATACAGTAGCTGTATTAGTATCAGTGATACTGGCCTTCATTCATAAAATGACATTACAACAAATATTTCAAATATACTGTCTTTAAGTTGTTTCTACATTAATAAAAAAATCGACTGTAATCGATTGTAATCGACTGATGGCACAAATTTTTATTGTAACATTTTAGAGATTTATAAATACTCATAACACTAATTAGAACATTTTGACGAAACCCTTTAGTAAATTACATATTATTTTGTTTGGTTGTCTAATGTTTTGTTTCATAAGGGGAAAATGATTTATCCGCCTCTAAAAAAAAAAAAAAACATTACCAGATTAGTCGTAAATTAATCTTAAAAGAATATATAACATATCTGGCATCTAACTTTCTATTTACTATTCTATTTATTCTATTTACTAATATTAAAATGTACTGTCTTACAGGATGACTGTCAGTGGAGTTCACGTCCTCATCTCGAGTCTGATGTCTCTGTAGTGGTTAAACATGAGATACGATTCATCTTGTGTAGATCTAACGGGAGAATATAATGACAAATATACAAATATGACAAATATAATTTGTTCCCTGACAAATTGTTTTGGTTGGGAGTAAAGTGAAGTTTCATAACTTTATATTTTTAGGATGTATAACTTTACCGTTGTAGCCTACTAGCACTGACTTTGTATGTTTGACTAAATTGTTTGCTTTATTTCTTGTATAGCTTCTTATACCTTTTACTTATACTTATGTATAAACTAACATTTAACAAAAAAGAGACTGGATTGTGTTTTATGTCATATTTAATTTTATTACAGTGATAATCATATATGTAACCCCTCCTGTTCGAACCACCCCGCTGCTCCAAGTCGAACGCTCTAACAAGGAGGCTAAAGGTGCAACCTCTAGCATCAGTCGCTAGAGCATCTCTTGAGATGAGAGGAGTGAGGTTTACTCACACAGCAACTACTAGCTGGCCTCCGTTACACTCACCCCCCAAACCTCACTCCCATCCGGGTCACGGCACCAATGTAACCCCTCCTGTTCGAACCGCCCCGCTCTAAGCGGGACTCGAACTCAGGTCCGCCGGCATGAGTGTCGGATGCTCTAACAAGGAGGCTAAAGGCTGCAACCTCTAGCGTCAGTCGCTAGAGCATCTCTTGAGATCAGAGGAGTGAGGTTTACTCACACAGCAACTACTAGCTGGCCTCCGTTACATATATATGCACACTTATTGCCTGCACCACATATTAATGTTTAATATTTTTTTTAAATGTAAGTGAAAAGAGGCAGGGTTGTGTTTTATATTTCGTTTTGTTATAAATATGCCTGCAGTGAAGATAATCAATGTAGCGTTGTCTGAACTGTGTGGCTATTAATATGTTTAATTTGTTTTTGTTTTGTTTTTTATGAAAAGAGGCAGAGTTTTATGACATATTTTGTTTTATTGTAGCCTAAAATATACAGAGATAACCGGAGTGAAAGCGAGCTGAGTGACGTTATCAAGAATGCTGCTGTTCCATTAGCAGAATTACCGGACTTTCGTTCTCCCGTCCTCGGGAGTTCGTTCTCACGAGTCGAACTTGGCAAGTCTGAACTACCAAGGACGCAAGTCAGAAGTTCACGTACTTGGTATTGAGAAATGGCCAGAGTCTATACTCCTATTGGTTGTCGCTCCTGAAAGTCGCTCTTCATTTGCATAAAGTTCAACATTTCTCAACTTTGTCGCATCCCTGGACACGCCCCATCCGGTTGCCAACGGTCACTGTCGCTCGTGTCTCCGAAAATCTCCCACTCGCCATTAAAATTAATGGGATTGTGTCGCTTTGTCATGTGTAGCATAAAGGGGGGGAAAGTCGCTGGTAGTGTGAACGCAGGAGTGATGACAAATTTGACATCTTTCTCTCTTCTGACCAATGTAATCAATCTCACTATCATTTTTCCCTCTTTTGGAAAGTTAGGGAAAACGCAATTTTCTCTTTTGCTATTGGAGCAAATGGCAATACAAAAATTATATTTGCTGCCGTATCCCATTCACCATTACTGACAACTTCCACTTACAAGAACCCCGGAAATGGTCCATCGGTATGTCGTTAAACAACAGTACAATCCATTGAACACACTATATTCTATCCCTCAGAGCCTTGTTTTCATTCCTGTCAAAAATTAAATATGACACTACCCTGACTAAGGTCTATGGTCACTAAAAATGGCTGTTTTGTTGTCTACCAAATGAAAATCAGAACTCAAGTATGATCACTTCTCCTCAAAAAGCATTATTTGAATTTATTTATTTCTGGAGCACAAACGCTATCAGGGCACATGTGCTAAACGCTAGTTATGCTAACAGACCACCAACACCAGCTGTTATTTTAAAAGGTTTCATTTTCATCGAGGTGGCCAGCTTTGTCTTAAGGATAAGATTAAAACTCAATGACTTCACCTTCATAAACATTTGTACTACATCTGCCCTTGAAGCTAATTTGGTTGTCGATGGAGAGCGTGTTTTGGCTGCATGGCAGGGGGTTCCTCGCAGGGGTTCTGAATGAAATTGGGAAGTTATCCAGAGCTTTGTTTTCCATAACTTTGGCGTATAAACAAATGTAATGTAATTGCTGTTTTCTTTCTTGCCTAAAACACATGCACACAGACGCTCACACACACACACACACACACACACACAGTTTTTCCACATCCTTCAATTATCATTTGTGCTGCTGACTTTAGCTTTTACTGTTGATACTGTATAAACGTATCCATCTTCAATCATATTATTAATATCACACATTAATCCAGCATATTAATAATATTAATAATCCATATTAATAATATCACACATTAAAAGGATCCTGGGTAGACTGGAGATCTCATTTTAGACAGCCAACTGCTGAAGCCATAAACAATACAGTTCTGTAAAGCATAGAATGGGGGAATATTAAGTCAATATAAATTATGCACAATGAAAAATACTGTAAAAACTGTGAAAAATGTTTAAAAGAACTGTTTTCTGTTTTTAAACTAATTTATTCCTATGATGGCAAAGCTGAATTTTCAGCAGTTCTGAAGAACAAAAGGCAAAAAGTTTGGATAATGAAGATTTTTAAATGTTTTTAAAGAAGTCTCTTATACTATCCAAAGCTGCATTTATTTGATCAAAAATACATAAAACAGTAACATTGTGAAATATTAATGCAACTTTAAAATAACTATTTTCTTTTTAATATATTTTTTAATATACTAATTTTTATATAATTTATAATGTCATTTATTACTGTGATGCAATAACTGTGATACTGTTATTTAAAACAAAATAGATATTTTCTAACTATAAAAGTCTTTTTAATAAAATTTAATGTATCCTTGTTGAATGACAGTGTAGGTTATACATATACACCGATCAGGCATAACATTATGAATCCTAATATTGTGTTGGTCCCCCTTTTGCTGCCAAAACAGCCCTGATCCGTTGAGGCATGGACTCCACTAGACCCCTGAAGGTGTGCTGTGGTATCTGGCACCAAAATGTTAGCAGCAGATCCTTTAAGTCCTGTAAGTTGCGAGGTGGGGCCTCCATTGATCTGACTTGTTTGTTCAGCACATCCCACAGATGCTCGATTGGATTGAGATCTGGGGAATTCGGAGGCCAAGTCAACACCTCAAACAAAAGGTGCTTTGTGCCAGGAGCATTATCCTGCTGAAAGAGGCCACAGTCATCAGGGAATACTGTTTCCATGAAAGGGTGTACATGGTCTGCAACAATGCTTAGGTAGGTGGTACGTGTCAAAGTAACATCCACATGGATGGCAGGACCCAAGGTTTCTCAGCAGAACATTGCCCAGAACATCACACTGCCTCCGCCGGCTTGCCTTCTTCCTCATAGTGCATCCTGGTGCCATGTGGTCTCCAGGTAAGCAACTGTGAAAATGTGATTCATCAGACGAGGCCACCTTCTTCCATTGCTCTGTAGTCAGCATGGGCACCCTGACTGGTCTGTGGCTATGCAGCCCCATACGCAACAAACTGCGATGCACTGTGTATTCTGATACCTTTCTATCAGAATCAGCATTAACTTCTTGAGCAATTTGAGCTACAGTAGCTCGTCTGTTTGATCAGACCACACGGGCCAGCCTTCGCTCCCCACGTGCATCAATGAGCCTTGGCCGCCCATGATCCTGTCTCCGGTTCACCACTGGTCCTTCATTGGAGCACTTTTGATAGATACTGACCACTGCAGACCGGGAACACCCCACAAGAGCTGCAGTTTTGGAGATGCTCTGACCCAGTCGTCTAGCCATTACAATTTGGCCCATGTCAAACTCACTCAAATCCTTACACTTGCTAACACATCAACTTTGAGGACAAATGTTCACAATGTGTTATTGAAAGCTAGTGGATAACCATTTCCACCAAAACAAAAAAAACAAAAATTAAGCAGCTCAACATTGATAATAACAAGAAATGTTTCTTGAGCAGCAATCATATTAGAATGATTTCTGAAGGATCATGTGACACTGAAGACTGGAGTAATGATGCTGAAAATTCAGATTTACCATCACAGGAATAACTTACATTTTAAATTATATTAAAATAAAAATGTTATTTTAAGCTGCAATAATATTTCACAGTGTTACTGTTTTCTGTATTATTATTTTTTTTTTTATCAAATAAGTGCAGCTTTGGATAGTATAAGAGACTTCTTTCAAAAACATTTAAACATCGTAATTATCCCAAACTTGTGTGTCTTTTGTTCTTTAGATATTTATGTTCTTCAGAATCAGATGCAAAGGCTCGTTCTCCGGCTGCCTTTTCTTTAACATCAAACCAGGAGCCCCTAGCTCAGTGCTGAATTATAAATTAGGCTGTCAGGCGACCCACTGTTTATGAGCTTGGGGGGTCATTTAAATTTAATTTGAAATGGGATTTCTCTTTAGGGTCTGTCTGCTCAGCAGAACAGCACCAAAATAAAGGAGGAAAAAACACACTGCAACCCCTCAACCTACAGGTCTGGATGCTCAAGAACAAGGGATGGGGAACACATTGTGTTGTCCAGGCAAAAATAAGTGAGCTGTGTCACGGTGACTCGACTGGAGCAGAATGAATTCAGTATTCAGTGAAAAAGGGAAATAGAAATGCTGGTAAGTGACCTAGAAAAAAAACATACTTTGTAGCAGCACTTTGGAGAAAATCCAATGCTTTTGATTTGGTTCATTAGGGTTTATTATGGGAGGAGAAAAAGGAAATACCTAAAACAATCTGATAAGTTTTGAACCGGGCCCAAAGTGAACTGTTTTTACCCAAAGCAAGTAGGAGAAAGCGGAGAATGTTGAGTTGTCACACAGTTTATGTTATTTGTAGCAGATAATTGTTGGAATATTACCAAAAAACACAGACGTTGAAACAAAATATGTTACAACCCTCCCCGGTTTCCCTTATGAATAAAACCATTGCCTTCGGTGCAGATTAAAACATCACTCGTAACGTTGAGGATGATAGATCTTGCATGTAAAACCTCATTATTGAAATGTCTGGTACTTACAAACTGGAATCAAGTTGGACATGAAATGTCTTCAAACGGCTGAACATTGTATGCAAATTATCTAGACATATGGCTTGTTCACATCAGGTCTTGTTCACATCAAATCCAATCCAAAATCTTGTAGTGCTTGTTTTGGGGGGAGGTGTTTTACACAAATATGGACCTAAAGAGTGAAAAAAATATGAAAAAGAAATGTCTTTTAGTGACTGTGGCGAGGGGGGCATGGTCTAGCGAGGTCTGTGA
Organism: Paracanthobrama guichenoti; assembly: GCA_018749465.1. Lineage (NCBI taxonomy): Eukaryota > Metazoa > Chordata > Actinopteri > Cypriniformes > Gobionidae > Paracanthobrama > Paracanthobrama guichenoti. The sequence continues at coordinate 10,214,888 of CM031967.1, forward strand.
CGGTAGAGAGAGTCGAAGGACAAGTAAGTGGGTCAAGTGCAAATGATGCAAATGATGAACACCTGTCTCTTGTTGCAGTAACAGGATAAATGCTAACAGGGAACGAGGACCAGGTGAGAGAGAAACACTACCCTGGGACCGAGTGCACGAATGCAGAGAGGAACTGCTCATACCGACAACTGAACCGAAGAAAGTTTTGATGGCTTTATGTTTTGTGCGATGTGCACACAGTTTTGTTTACTGACTTAAATGGAAATAAGGAGTACTCACGAGTCCCAGAACACTGACCCCTTGTCACCTTCAGGATCGCCATTTGCGGAGGTAATCCATTCGCTCGCGGGCCTGCACAGGGAACAACACCAGGCCATGCTGGAGATCCGGGATGAGGAGGAACGGCGATTCCAAGTGCTCATTCACACCCAGCAACAGGGCCGCGAGCTGGATAGACTGGGAGGTTCAAGCCGGGGGAACACCAACGACCCTGGCTCCACCCCCTCATATGTCTCTCAGCAAGATGGGCCAACACGACGATCCAGAAGCCTTTCTGGATCTCTTTGAGAGGTCTGCTGAGGCATGTGGGTGTCCGCGACCGGACTGGCCGGTGCGCCTTATCCCGCTGTTGTCCGGTGAGGCACAGATAGTGGCCCAACAGTTGCCAGTCCAGAACCTCCTGGTTTACAACGACCTTCGACGTATCATCCTTCAACGGGTCGGTCTCTCCCCCGAACAACATCTTCGTGATGGCCCAGCAGCTTCGGGATGCCTGCCGCAGATGGCTGATGCCTGACCAGAACGATGATGACAACATCGTGGATCGAGTGGTGCTGGAGCAGTTTGTTGTTTGTTGCAGTGGGTTCAGTGCCACTGCCCAGTGTCGCTGGATCAGGCCATCCAGCTAGTGGAGGACCAAATGGTGGCGTGCCCTGGGGTCGGCGAAACCTTACCATCAGTTTCTCTCTCTCTCCCTTCCCCTTCCACTCTCTATCCCTCTCAATACAGGCCTGTTCCTGCTCCCCGCACCAGGGGAAGATTCCGGTCCTGTGGAACAGCCCCGCTTAGAGGGGCAGAGCTGACTGGCTGTGACCAGTCCTTTGGTCCCATTTCCCCTCTCTCTCCACGCCAATTCCTTGACCCCTTTCCGGCCACTGGGACGGCAGGGAAGTCTGGGCTGGCCTGTTAGCGATGCGGCGATCTGGGTCATTTTATAGATCAGTGTCTGGTCATTGAGGTGGGGACACTGATCCGGATCCCCGACACACCACAGGCTGCCCCCGATCAAGCCGGGCTGTACCAGATACCAGTGAGTATCCAGGGGGGTACCTATCCGGCTTTGGTGGATTCAGGATGTAACCAAACCTCAGTCCATCAAAGACTGATACAGCCGTTGGTATTGGATAAGAGCCGCATGGTTAAGGTACGGTGTGTACATGGGGATGTGGTGAATTATCCATTAATCACTGCTGTCATTCAATTTTGGGGACAAAAACATAGTGTGGAGGTGGCGGTTGGCCCGCACCTCAGACATCCGCTGATTTTGGGAACAAAATGGCCAGTGTTTAGTAGTTTATTGGGGTATTTACACTCACCTAAAGGATTATTAGGAACACCATACTAATACTGTGTTTGACCCCCTTTCGCCTTCAGAACTGCCTTAATTCTACGTGGCATTGATTCAACAAGGTGGTGAAAGCATTCTTTAGAAATGTTGGCCCATATTGATAGGATAGCATCTTGCAGTTGATGGAGATTTGTGGGATGTACATCCAGGGCACGAAGCTCCCGTTCCACCACATCCCAAAGATGCTCTATTTGGTTGAGATCTGGTGACTATGGGGGCCATTTTAGTACAGTGAACTCATTGTCATGTTCAAGAAACCAATTTTAAATGATTCGAGCTTTGTGACATGGTGCATTATCCTGCTGGAAGTAGCCATCAGAGAATGGGTACATGGTGGTCATAAAGGGATGGACATGGTCAGAAACAATGCTCAGGTAGGCCGTGGCATTTAAACGATGCCCAATTGGCACTAAGGGGCCTAAAGTGTGCCAACAAAACATCCCCCACACCATTACACCACCACCACCAGCCTGCACAGTGGTAACAAGGCATGATGGATCCATGTTCTCATTCTGTTTACGCCAAATTCTGACTCTACCATCTAAATGTCTCAACAGAAATCGAGACTCATCAGACCAGGAAACATTTTTCCAGTCTTCAACTATCCAGTTTTGGTGAGCTTGTGCAAATTGTAGCCTCTTTTTCCTATTTGTAGTGGAGATGAGTGGTACCCGGTGGGGTCTTCTGCTGTTGTAGCCCAGCCGCCTCAAGGTTGTGCATGTTGTGGCTTCACAAATGCTTTGCTGCATACCTCGGTTGTAACGAGTGGTTATTTCAGTCAGCCAGAAGTTGCTCTTCTATCAGCTTGAATCAGTCAGCCCATTATCCTCTGACCTCTAGCATCAACAAGGCATTTTCGCCCACAGGACTGCCGCATACTGGATGTTTTTCCCTTTTCACACCATTCTTTGTAAACCCTAGAAATGGTTGTGCGTGAAAATCCCAGTAACTAAGCAGATTGTGAAATACTCAGACCGGCCCATCTGGCACCAACAACCATGCCACGCTCAAAATTGCTTAAATCACCTTTCTTTCCCATTCTGACATTGAGTTTGGAGTTCAGGATGTTGTCTTGACCAGGACCACATCCCTAAATGCATTGAAGCAACTGCCATGTGATTGGTTGATTAGATAATTGCATTAATGAGGAACTGAACAGGTGTTCCTAATAATCCTTTAGGTGAGTGTATGTGCGGATGTCTCTTGGGGAAAAAGAGGGCGGGGAGAGAGAGCAGTTGTACAGCTGGGAGAGACTGAGCCAGGACCGCTGGGTACTGATGCAGAGGAACAGAGCGTTGTGGAGAGGCTGAACCTCACCGAACATGATGACTTTCAGTCGACGACTTTGAGTCGTTAAAAAATACTTTTTCTCAGGTCCACTTGATCGACGGACAGTTTCTCTACCCTTGACAACCAATTTCCTATCCTTATTTTGCCATACTGAAAGATAGGTTGTATCGAGTGACCCAAGACACTCAAACAAAGCAAGATACAACCCATTTAGTAGTTCTGACATTTGGGACATGCTGCGACACTAAATCGTTTAATGGTCTGATTCTGGGCATTCACAAGAATTCTTGTCGTGAATGTCAGCTGATAAATCCACCGGCCTTTCCAAAAGCGTCATTGTGCCCTCTACTACTCATGCAGGTCCCCTTCGAAAGAATTTGCATGGACCTCTTTGGACCATTAGAGCGATCCGCACGAGGGCATCATTTTGCATTAGTCCTGGTGGATTATGTAACACAATACCCCGAAGCAATTGCCCTCCGCAGCATTTCGGCAAAGAGTGTTGCGGACACATTGTTTCGTTTAATCTCCCGAGTGGGGATCCCCAAGGAGATCCTCACTGATCAGGGCACGGCGCTTATATCACGAACATTATGCAAACTTTCTGAGTTACTGGGCATTAAATCAATTCGCACCAGCGTCTATCACCCACAAACAGATGGCTTGGTGGAACGGTTTAATCGCACATTAAAGACAATGATTCGAAAGTTCGTACAGGAAGATGCCAAAAATTGGGATAAATGGTTAGAACCCCTCTTGTTTGCTGTATGCCACAAGCATCCACCGGGTTTTCCCTGTTTGAGCTGCTATATAGACATCAGCCCCGCAGGGTGTTAGACGTTCTCAGAGAAGCTTGGGAGGATGGACCTTCGCAGGGTAAGAACGAAATTCAGTATGTAATGAACCTGAGAACAAAACTCCACACACTGGGGCAGCTCTCCATGGAGAATATGTTACAGGCTCAGGACAAACAGAGACGGCTATACAACAGGGGAACTAAACTGCACAAATTTACACTGGGAGATAAAGTACTGATATTACTCCCAACGTCTAGTTCAAAATTACTCACCAAGTGGCAAGGTCCCTTTGTGGTCACACGACGAATAGGAGATCTCGATTATGAGGTAATTCGGTCGGATAGGAGTGGATTATATTTAGTGGAGCACATCAAATATACCACCTCAACCTCCTAAAAGAATGGAGCGAGGCGGAGTCAGTGATGCTGGCAACGGAAGTGAGTGGAGAAGAGGATCTCGGGCCAGAAGTGAGCACAAAAAGTACATCCCTTGCTCTGGCCCGGGAGGAGATCATCTCATTTAGCACCATATCGAGACAGAGCCCGGCGTGGTAGTCTGCAGTCAGCCGTATAGATCCCTGAACACAAAAAAAGAAAAGAAAAGTGGGTCAGGAAGAATTAGAGGCGATGCTAGATATGGGAGTAATAGAATAATCCTACAGTGATTGGGCCAGCCCGATAGTTTTAGTCCCTAAATCGCACGGCTCGGTCCGGTTCTGCATGGATTATCGCAAGGTGAATGCTGTGTCAAAATTTTACACATATCCAATGCCGAGGGTTGACGAGTTGCTTGATCGGTTAGGTGCAGCTCGTTTTTATTCAATGCCGGATTTAACAAAGGGATATTGGCAGATCCCCTTAATGCCTTTATCTAAAGAAAAAACAGCCTTTTATGGCGCCGTTTGGATTACACCAGTTTGTCACGCTTCCATTCGGGCTGTTCGATGGCCCCGTGTTAGATTGTGCCCCACGCTCCCCTACTCACGAGTCCCAGAATGCCGACCCCTTGTCTTCTTCCTCACCTCACTAAAAGTTGAGAAAATAACAAAGCTACAGATTTTTCAATAAATAAATATTTAAATTTTTAAATAAAACCACATTGTATTGCTTAATTGAAACATTTTGGAATGTTTAATGTGCCTATGTTGGGATGTCAGGGAACACATGATCATGTAAAAGAACCTCTGAATCGTTTTTGAATCAGTTCATTGAAACTGTACAAAAAGATTCAGTTCAAATAAATGAATCAAGCTTCAGATATACACATAGTTATGAGTATAGATGATCACCCAAAGAAAATCTCTCAAGCAGAGGTTAAAATAGGACATTTCAGTATCAAAACAGCTCAAAATCTCTCTCCCTCCTACATATTCTGCATATAGCATGTCCTCCTACATGCCAAACAGTGACATGTGACAAGGGCAAATAAGGTATCCCGAAATCTGGGGATTTTATAACTGTTAGCCTGTAATCTGCATAGATGAACCATGACAAAAGACATAAAAATGAGAACTAAGAATCAAAAACTAAAGATCTTCTCATGCTTTTGGGACAATTAATGTATTAAAATTATAATTTAATTTTAATATAAGAAAAGTTTTTAACTGGGTTCCAAAAATACGGAGAACAAAAATGTCCCTTTTTGAAGGTCTAGAAAGGTTGCAGCTCAGAATCCCTGCCAGCCAATCCGCCTGGAGATTTCTTGCATGTCAAATGATTGTGATGCATTTCAATAAGCACAGTGGGAAGCTTCCTTTTCATCATCCTGCCTGTGCGCACTGATTCCCACCTCTGAACACTGCATTTCTGCTGTGTTGTTCTGTCTTCGTAGTAATCATTTATCTATGCGAAGCATTTGTGCTATGAATTTTAATATAATAAGAGTTTATTGTATTAGTCAGCATGTCCAGAGGGCTAAGATTTTGAATCATTAATGAGATTTTGCTTTTAAACCTTGTCTGAAATATTCAAAACAAATCAGCAAAAATATATATAATTAACATATAACTTATATTACTTATATAATATATAATAATTTTAATATTTCATGCTTCTTTATATATATATATATATATATATATATATATATATATATATATATATATCATTATGTAATAATATCTAGGATTGTTGAACATTTTTAAATGCATCATTTTAAAAATGCAAAAATCATATTTCAAATATATAAAGAAAAATTAAACTTTATAAAATAAATTCAATATTATACACTACCTTTCAAAAGTTTAGGGTCAGTAATATTTATGTTTTTGAGAGAAGTCTCTATGCTCACCAAGGCTGTATTTAATATTGTATAAATATTATTCATTTTGTTCCATTTAATATATTTTTAAAATGTATTTTGTTTCTGTGATATCGAAGCTGGACTTTCAGCATCATTACTCCAGTCTTCAGTGTCACACAATCCTTCAGAAATCATTCTGATATGCTGATTTGCTGCTCAAGAAACATTTATTATTATAATTGTTGAAAATAATTTCTTTGATTAATAGAATATTCAAAAGAGCAGCATTTATTTGAAATAGAATTTTTGTAACAATATAAAAGTACTGTCACTTTTGATCAATTTAATGGGCCCTATTTTAACATTTTAACAATCTAAGCGCATAGTCTAAAGCGCACAGTGCAAGTGAGCTTAGGGCGTGTCCGAATCCACTTTTGCTAGTTTAATGACGGAAAAAATGGTTGTACCTATTCTCTTAATGAGTCATGGGTGTGTTTTGGGGGCGTGAACCAATCAGAGTGTCATCTCCCATTCCCTTTAAAAGCCATTTGCGCTTGCACCATGGTGGATTCTCTATTTAAATGGTGGAAGACTGAACACTTCTCCAGAGAGGAATCCTTTTATTATTAATATTTAAAAATGTTTGTGTGTGTAATAAGCAAAGTGTACGCACGTTGTGCACCCACCTATAGGCACATATTAGGGTAGATTGGGTACCCACGAAGTACCCACATTTGTCTATTACAAATGGCAACAATTAAAATTTCTTCAACTATATCACAGACTTTGTGAGATGATGACAAATACAAATTGGTCCTTTGTTACCAGGTAACACACTTTGTAACACATACTGGGGTAAGTTGTAACAGGTAGACAAAATGCACAAAAATGAAGGGTACTCCAAGTGATATGCCACAACAGTTTTATTTTAAATGAATGGCTGCACCAATAAAATGTGTGAATATGCATGGGGAGTGTATGTGCATATTGTGTGTGTTTGTGCATGTACACGTGTGCATTTGTTTGTGCATGTCTGTACGTGCACATTCATATGGGTGGGTGTGTGCATGTGTGAGTGAGAGCAAATTAACATAAACATAGGCATTCTATAGAATTATTAAAATCACAAAACTGTTCTTATTTGTATGTAAGTGGATGGTTGTTTCAAAAAACGTGTGCCAACCTACCCCGCCACTGTCACTCATTGTTTAGCTAGCTGTATTAGCATGGTGCTTTGAAATTAGCAGGAGGTTGATACACCAGAGAACTACACTTTGACCTGATAACTCATACAACATTATCTACAACAGTAGCAGTACTAAACAAAATATTATCTTGTTATTTTTTTTTACTTTCTTACCTCAGAATTAGATTTTCTGCTGTAGCTTCAGGAGATATAGCAACACAGACTGGAAAACCTCCATGTGGGATCGTAAAGGAAGGAAGCCAGAGGAAACTGAAACTGTCATATGACTCCTATCTTATCCATGATTCGTGGAATTGGTAGTGTTACAACTCTCCCCGTGTTACAGCTATACCCGGTCTCCCTACTAACGCATCCTTAACAAAAAACATATTTAACAAAAAAAAAAAAATATTTAGACCAGTTAGTTTTTTGGTCAATGGCGCAAGTCTATTTTAGTTGCCACACAATAGCAACGCGCCAGTAATGCGCCTGAATACACCTCGTTTTTAGACCAGCATGCCCATGGGCAAACAGATGGGTGCAAATGCATTTGTCAGCATTTAAACAATGTGGCACTGGACATTAAAATGATAACTGCGTCGGGCTGAAACTAGCAAAAAACACTTGCTTCCCACCTGGTGCCACATTGCGCCGGGTGTATGATAGGGCCCAATGTGTCCTTGCTGAATAAAATTATTACTTTATTTCTCAGGCTATATGTTAGAGTACATATGGAATATAATCTGTGAGGAAAGAAAGAAACACATGGTGAGCAGTCTGTCAGGACTGTAAGCGACAGTTCTGTCCTGCAGGCTGTAGACAGTTTGAAATGACCAGTAGAGAGATGCCTGCAGGACTCAACCCCTGGCCTGTGGTCACCTCTGTGGCCTGTGCAGATGTCATTTTCAAAGAGAAGCCTTTGTCCAAGAGCACACTGACATGTGTGCCACAGAGTTAAAGATGTCGAACAAAACATGAGACATCTGTCAACAGTCGGAGTATCAAGGGGATGTCCTGTTCAGAAATGTGTTGGGTTGTTGAGTGAACTTTAAAACCGCTTCATAAAAGAGGGGGTGGTAGAAAATCTGAAGTGGTAGAAAAATGTGGAGCCTATGAAGGAGAACGATGACTATTTTTATATAGAAAAAAAAATGCAAAGCTTAAGTCCTTTCAAAGAAACACGCTGGGTTTTTTTCTCCTGTTGAGAAATAAATTAGTCCTTTCATTGAGAGGTCATTTTGACAGGGATAATTATCTATTGTACCAGCAGAGGGCAACAACATTACCATCATCTGGAGAAACATATGGGAACTACTTACTCACAACACAAACACTTCCACAGTCAAATTAACCCTGAGTGAAAACCAAGCAGCTAATATGCATCTCCATAAATAATATTAAAATGCCTGTGCTTTGATTCTCTTTGCACAGCCTACTGATTTAAAAGTATAAGAAGATATGTTTTTATGACTCCATATTAGAAACAAAAGGAGTGAACTGTGCTTTTGCATTCACAGACCAGCCTCTAATATTCTGCCAAGTCTGTCTTTTATAATGAAATGCACCAATGTGATTAAGCTTGAAAAATACAGCAGGGGAGTCGTTATTTAATGGCCAATTTAATTAAGTATTATAAAAAATTACTGTTCCTTACCAACTGCAATTCATAAATCAGAGAAAGTGCAAATATCTCTGTGTGAAAGCAACACCTGACTGTGAGAGGGTTTTTAAATGCGGAGACTAATTACCTGAGGTCAGAGGTTGGGTTATTAACACTATTTACGGATTAAGCAATTGACTTTAAAGCAGAATTTGGCCTCCGTTTTTATGAAACGTTTATTTCCCTCAGATTACCAGCCGTGCAAATGAGTCTGGGTCAGTCAGGCAGTTGCTAAATGTAGATCTCAATTTTAAGTTGCCTCTTGGAAATGTCAACACGGTGAAGGACAGCCTTATTTCGGAACAATCGAATTTCTCTGACTGTACCGCTCTTCAATGGAGAGAGTAATAAGGGAAGAAAAATACCTCCTTTCACAATAAAAACACCCACATTAATATCAAAGACACGCCACAGAGAGATGTGAAATCGCTGCGGCTTTGCAGAGGAACGGTGACAAAAACTCAGTGGGGTGGATATTTAATTCCATCTCAGACCTTAGAAGTGAGAACCATCTTTCCGCTAATACATCGAGCGTGGGAATCATTTTGAAACTTGGTTGAAATTCTCATTTTCCCGTCTCCTCCCCATCAAACCAGCTGTTGGCTTTATTTGTTTGTCAGCTAACGCATGCTCTCGACATTCCAGTGGAATATAGATTGGTTGCTAGCGTCACAACGCAGGTACAGGCATGTGGACGTGTGGTGCTTGACTGATAGCATCTATAACCACCGGCAACACACAGACTCAATTCACACATAGAGATGGCACGACAGCAGGCTGCAGGCAAGTTATTTCTTGAGGATGAGGAGAGCGAGCCTGTGGCACAGTAGCCAGTCGTGTCCTCAGAGACTGATGCTCCAGCCCGAGGTCTAGGTCTACTTGAGAGATCATGCACTTCGATCTCATACTCCGGTTCCCTCTAAATCCACCTCATGTCCATCTCTGAGCAAAATTATGCTTTTGCTTGCTAAAATAAGCTAAATCTTTCTGGACCTATTTTAGCTCGTCGGTTGCACCTTGTAATTAGCTTCATAGCATTTCTATTGTTGATTACTTTGCTCTGTTGTTGAGTAATTTGCTCTGTTAACAGCTTGCTACCTGTTGTAAATGTGAATCTATGTTTTAGGCTGTTCTGTCAGCACTGTGCTCAGTTGTTGATTTAGTTATCTTTCAGGTAGCTTTCATTACTTAATTTTTTCACTCTGTTAGCAGCTTGCTAGCAGTTACTGTTAATTTCTTCATTTTTAAATCTGATATTCTGTTAGCTACTACCCTATTATGTTAGCTAAGTATTTTAGATCTCTTTTGCTGTCAGCAACACTTCTGTTGTTAGTTTTGTTTATGTATTTCCAGTCTGCTCTGCGTCTGCACAGCTTGCTAATTTGTGATTTAATATATTAGCTAAGTATTACTCTTTTTTTATTAATCTTTACACTCTGTTAGCAGATCACTAGCACTTATTGTTCATTTCAGTAGCTATTTGTTAGCTAAGCAGTTTGCTAGCATTTATTATTCAGCTATTATTCAGTTTCTCAGTCTATTAGCAGCTTGCTAGCACTTTTTGTGTTTGTTACATTTCGCTACATATTTCTCAGATTTTCTTGCAACTAGCACTATATATTTATGTTAGCTTAGTATTTTTATATATCTTTTGCTGTCAGCAGCTGCAAGCACTTCTGTTGTTGATTTTGTTACCCATCTATCAATCTGCTTTGCTCCTATACTTAATTTCTTATTTAGCCAAGTATTACTTGGGGTGTGTCTCAATCAGCTCCCTAGTTCAGTAGTCAGGGCACTGATCAGGACATAAGTCAATGGGCTGACTCCCTAATCAGTGCCCCGACTACTCAACTAGGGAACTGATTGTAGACGCACCCTTGATCTTTTCACTCTGTTAGCAGCTTGCTAGCCTTTGTTAATTTCTAGCACATCTATTCTTAATTTTATATATTACCTAAATATTACTCAATCTTTTCATTCTGATAGCAACTTGCTAGAGATTTCAGTAGCTATTTGTTAGCTAAGCAGTTTACTAACATCTATTCTTGATTTCAAATATTAGTTAAGTATAAGCCTACTCGGTTTTTCAGTCTGTTAGCAGCTTGCTAGCTAACAGCTCACTTCTATATGTATTAGCATGTTAATTGCATTAGCTATGTATTTTTTCAAACCGATTTTCTCTGTTAACTTGCTAACACTACAGTTAATTTCATATGTTAGCTAAGTATTTGGTTACACTTTATTTTGATGGTCCCCTTTAGACATTCTGTTGACTACACTGACTACAAAAAAAAAGGTACATTGCTGTGACTGGGGCAGTACCCTAAGGTACAAAACCGAATAGGTACTAATATGTACCTTTAAGGTATTAATATGCACCTTTAAGGTACTAATACGCACTCTTAAAGTATTGATATGTACCATTTAGGGGTGAGTAAGGTACAAAGATGTACCTTTTCACTTTTGTACCTTAGGGTACCGCCCCACTGACAGCAGTGTACCTTTTTTTCTGAGAGTGTAAGTAACGTTGCACCTATTGTACATGTCAGCTAACTCTCGTTAGAGTATTAGTTGAGTGGTAGACTGTTACTGTTACTCTACGTTAGTAGAATAAGGGGATATTTAGGATTTGTTGGGGGACCATCACAAAAAAAGTGTTGCAAAGTATTTTTTAACACTGTCTACATTTACATTTGGACCATTGAAATCTCATTGTGGACAGGGCTACCCGGGATAACAACATAAATAGATGCTAACCTGCCAACGAAATGCCCCATTACTGGCTGCAGTCACGTCTGAATAAGAGAAAATGTCTGGAAGTAGGCCTAATAGTTATTGCGTCACACATACACTTGTAGGACACATTTTGTATGTTCTCTTGTAAGAGTTGTCAAATATGTCAGTGCAAAAACTGTTTAAGATATCAAACGAACGTTTACCTTCTCAATATATAGGCCTACAAATGTCTAGTAGTATTATACTAGTACAAAGTAGGTGGACAGAAAATGTATTCCAGAAATGTGATGACTTTCCAAAAGCATAAAGCCTTAAAACTTTCACATAGAAACAAGTAATCTGCAGAACTGAATGCCAAACGACAGATTGCTTTGACTTGGCAGGAGAGGGTTGATAGCGTAAGATTCAGATCTTCCATTTATAGAAAGAAAACATGCATGTGATAATAGTCTTGAGGAAGCGATAAAAAACACCTGTGTGCAGGGTCTATTTTAGGATTGGAGCAGTCAAGGTCATCCATGCGGAGACAAATTGTGTAGGAGGTACGGCTAACAAAGAGAATATGTTAGTGCTTTCCACAGAGCTCGGCACACAGACAGGTGGATCTAAGAAAAAGACCTGCTGGGAAGAGAGCTAAAAGGCAGGAAAAGAAGTCTATCAGTAACTGAGGAGGAGCCTTTATACAATCCAGGCACAAGGAGTTTGCAAAACAAAAACGTTATGAGGGAAAGATGAGACAATACACTGTGAAGGGGTTAGGCTGTTTAGTCAGTCTTGTGATAGCAAACAGTTGTTAAAGATGTGACAGACATTGTACTAAGAAAACAGTGAAACAGAGAAGTACAATACAAATTCTTTGTTCAATAATTTTTTAACTAGAAATAGGAAGCTCAATTAATACAGGGCTACGGACTAAAAATGTCTGAACCAATGGCTTCTAAAAAAAAAAGTGTTTTAGTTGCCAAATTACAGAATCACTCAATGTAATATCTAGAGCTCACTCTAGATTTATAACACACACACACACACACACACACACACACACACACACACACACACACACACACACACACTTACTTAGCTATATCTAAATGGGGACATTGAATAGACTTCTATTGTTTTTATATACAGATAATAGCACATTTTATAACCTAACCCAAACCCTAAACCTACCCATCATAGAAAACTTTCTGCATTTTAACATTTTTTTTATTTTTATACTAGGTTTTACAAATGAGGATGTTCCCAAAGGGAGGTTTTTGGAGATTTTGTCCGGTTTTGCTCACTTCTGGGTACAATTTTGTTCCCAAAATATGTTACACACACACACACATGCATATATATATATATATATATATATATACACCTTACTATCAATTCAACATTAGAGTTGGAACTCATATGCTAAACAATGACCTATAAAGTATATTTTGGGAACTATCTGAACATTATTATTATTATTTTTTTAAATATAATGTATTACAACAAAAACTCTGCTGTGAATATGTAGCTTAAATTATAACGGTTCCCAATTCTAATCGAAACATGACATAACCGTAAAATTATTCACGATTCAGTGAGGGAATCATTTGCAAACTCAGCAATGGCTCTGATCTGATTCAAATCACATGAGTGGGTTTGAGACTGCATCTGAATCTTTTTGCCAAAAAAAAGAAACGATTCATAAATAACTTGTTTGCGGATGAAACTCGTTCTGTGTTCATTATGCCTCGCCTTCCTTCAATTTTAATTATTGACACATTTTTTGGATCGCATTTAGTTGTAGTTTTGCCTACATAATTTAAGAAAATACCATGCTAGCCTTTCACAGGTATAAGATACAGCCTGTCAAAGACTCTCATCTCCAATGGCCTCATGTGACCTTGCCCGCATCCGCCCTCTTCTTCCCACTGCTGCCCTTTTGCCGTTGGAGGCCTGTGTGGCCCCATCACTCTTAGTGCTGGTCTCTCTGCCAAACGCCAGGGCTAAAAATATCTGTGCCAACAAGGCAGAGTGGGTTCAGCCCTCGAACAGGAATAGCAGAGTAGCAGTCAACTGCTGTCTGACAGAGTCGCTGGAATTGTCAGCTTGCGAGAAGCACGATGCCCTCTCTTTCCCTTTCATTTTCTCCCTCTCTGTTTTCCTTCCATAGGTTGGACAACATCTCTGTCCCCTCGGATTCATGACATGTTTCAGACCAGACTGCTGCAGAGAGGGGGAGTGGTTTAGACAGAGGAACATGCAAATAAATACGCAATGCTGTTCATTTCCTGCAATTTCAATGGTGTCAAAATATGAGCACATACCAAGCACATATACCACCCACAAACGTTACATTAAAGGAAACACACACAGTTTCAGCCAATCTCATGTTAATCTTGAGTACCTATAGAGTACTATTGCGTCCTTCATATCTCAGAAGAGTCTTTTGTTTTATCATAAAAGACAGATACGCTGTACCGATTCTTTCCGAAAATAGCCAAACTTGTGAAGGCGTGCAGTGGGCGGAGCTAAAGAATCACAAGCACACACACACTCCCTGAACTTTCGATTCACTATACGTTTGTGTTGTTGACATTATATGAACTTACACACCGATTGCAAACAAAACACAGACATTTGATGCAGTTTCACTCACTGTCTGCGGTTTCGACTCATGACCGGGAACAAACAAACACACTCACAGAACTCCATTGCTGCTCTGGAAAAACAAACTGTATCCACTGTTTCCTTAATGCTGGTTTATTTGTGAAGCTGAACAGGCTCATCTTTCCCTCATCAAAAACACACTTCTTTAGTGACATTGTTGATTTCGTGGTCTAAAAACAAAATGACAGCACTGTCGATGGCTTCCGTAACCCGAGCGAAGCTCGTTGTTGGCGTTCTCACTCTAGTTTTGGTTGATGTGCACACATGCATATCCGGGAGAGGTGCCCATACAAGGAATTCTGCCCTTTATGACATCATACAGAGCCATACTTGGAAAAAAAAAAACTTTCCGAAACTTGTTAAAATCCTGAAGGAGCGTATTTGGCACAGAAATACTCTGTCATATGTCCAACAAATTTTTTTACGTTTTGGCCATGTTTAGCATGAGAATCCAACTCTTTAACAGTGTAAATAAGTCAGAATGCATGAAATAGCATTATCAAAATACTACCAAAGACATTAGTTTAATACAATACAATTTTATACAAATCAGGTATTCACATAAAAAGGAGGTGTGAAAAGAATAACTGTCTTAATTTGATCAGCAGTATTTCAGCATGTAGCGCCTGGTTAAACCATGTTTGCATATGTTTTTTTTTTGTTGTTAAAGGCTTTAACTGTGTAAATCCGCTCTTAAGATTGTACTTATTGAATGGACAGCCTTATTTTCACAGACCTTAGTCAGAGTAGAAGTCATACACATCAATAAATGAGCATGCAATGATTATTTTAGACTATGAATAGTATACATTAAATCTGACTCCTAGAGATAAGAAATACATGTTTCTCTTTTTCTCCTCATATTTGTGAAATCATAGCAAGTCTGAGTCACTCTCTATTCTACTGTGGTCATGCTGAAATATTAAAATGCTGCTGAAGCGGATAGAAAGCTAACTATTGCCACCTAGTGGTAAGATACAGAAAGACAGAAACAGACAAATCCAAGCTCATGAATAATTCATCTGATTGCATAAACTAAAACTTTGCATAAAAATCACAGTACAGTAAGTGAAATAGATGAAGATTTGTGATGTGTAAATGTAAATGTTTCACTTTGATTAAGTGTAAGAAATTCTAAACAGTCTGATGTCAGCATTCAAAGTGCAAAACTGTTTCACTAATACTTTTCATTTCTGAAGCCAAGACACCCCAGGTGAATAGAGTAAAAAAAGATATCGCCATACTTGATTGATTACATTAAGAATTCCAAACATTTCTGTATTGCAAGTTTTCTGAAATGCTATGTTTAAATATGCAAATGAGTTGTCTAATTAAATTATCTAATTAAATCTGCACTGATTTGCATACATTTCTAGAACAAAAATCTGAACATTGAATGAAGTCAAGTTCAAAATTCTTGTTCTTTTTGGACATATTAGAGTCAAAGGTTTTTACAAAGAGACAGTTCACTCCATAAATTAGAAAATACTGTCAATAGCCAGAAAAAAGTAAATTTTCTAGGAATAAAATGTATAAGATCAGGCAAATTATATATATGAACAAACCCTCTGTAAAAACCTTCAGAATATAGATAGGAATAAAACTATAAAGTTTGGTGTATGTAATTGGTACTGAAGTTAGAGATTTCTGGCTCAGTGCAGGAGAAAAAACTCATTTTGAGAAAACTCATGTATACATGTATTGTAATTTAAATCTACAGACGCAAATAAATAAAGTGCTATAAAAGATACACTTAAAAATATAATTTGGGGTTTTCCTTTCGACTAATCTAAAAAAAAAAAAAACACTTTATGAAAAGCCAAAAAGCACAAAATCTCAAAACTGACAGTTGCATGAAAAGACTGTTTTTAGTGTCTGGCCTTAAGACTGGCACTAAAAACCACAAATGGTCAGGGCTTTGGTCAAACCACATGGGGGCGCTGTCATTTTTTTTGATTGTTTGTTGTTGTGCATCAAAATGGCCTCCATATTCATATTCAATTGGGTGCTTATGTAACATCCATGAATGAGAATTGAATTCCTTTTGTTTTGGCTTCTGGTGTGTTAACACATCCTTGACTGACTCTTGTGCAGTGGATCTCCATACAGAAGCTCTATGACCGACTGCATTTAGTTGAGTTTTATTAAATGGTCAAACAGCAGGAACCGTGGGGATTACAGTTAATGCACATTGAGAGCCTTTGTGTTAGCACTGTCAGGAATGTTTATTTTTGTGTAATTGTAGCTCCCTTCTTAAGCATTTTCAATAGACCTCATGTCAGCTTAGGAATTATTCATATTAAAGCTTTTAATGCTGAGTAAGCATGTGTTTAATATTGTTTGCAAACAATAAATGTTGGCTCACACTCTAGTTTATATGCACACATAGAATAATGACAAGCTAAGTATTGTTAGTTGCTTGTAACAATATGAATGAACACTGATTTTTTTATTATTATTAATTGTGTTAACCTGAGTTTCTATTTATTTGTATTATTATTATTTAATATATGTGCCACCATGCAAGTGCATTTGTAATAAACAGTGTTGGGGAGTAAGTAGTTACATGTAACTAGATTATGTAATTTAATTACAAAATAAATGTAACTGTAATCAGTTACAGTTACTGAGAAAAAAGTGTAATTAAATTACAGTTGCTTATGAAAATGTTAATGATTACAAAGAGGTTACATCTGAATATTTTCTGTAATTTGTTGCTTTGCCTGTTTTTGATGTGCACGATGCCTCCTGCCATTTAAAGGCTGTTTAGTAAAGCGATGCTATTCTGATGCTTTTGATTGGATCTCATTTGAATTTGCAGAGCATTAAGTCTGCCAATTACATCAATCTACATTGCCGCTGAAAGCTTTAGGCTACAACCTGTCAGAGTTGCCATCATGGCAAGTGGTAAAAATGTGTTCCAGTGCTGGAAATCAGAAAAAGTAATCAAATGTAATCGGTTACATTACTTTAAAAAAGTAATTGAAATAGTTACATTACTTATTACATTTTAAATAGGGTAACTTATAACCTATTCCATTTCCAAAATAACCTTCCCAACACTGGTAATAAAGATAAAATTATAAAGCGAACTCTATATGGGAAGGTAGGGTTTTCTTAGACAGTCAGAAATACATTCAAAACCTGTCAAACTGCATGTGTTTTAGCTAAAAATACCTGACACAGCATGGTGTTATTCTGCGTTTGAGGATAAACTCCCAGATCTCGGCCTCTGGAGAAGGCTTCCCTAAAAGTAGAGCGAGAAATCAATAACTTGAATCATTAGTCTGGCTCATGTGGGCAAATTATATCAACATTAATTGGATATGACAGAGAGAGATTACTTTTTAGCCATTTCACATAAGCATTTGTCTTCTTGTAGCCTATTTGGTCGAGACAAGCATCCATTGTGCTTTTACTGTAAATGTGCATAAGAAAAAAAGATAGGTAAATTCAATTTCTAATATAATATAAAATAATATATAATATGTGACCCTGGACCACAAAACCAGTCATAAGTCGGACGGGTATATTTGTAGCAATAACCAAAAATACATTGTATGGGTCAAAATTATAGATTTTTTTTTTTTTTTTTTTTTTTAATTCTGCAAAACATAATTAGGATATTAAGTAAAGATCATGCTCCATGAAGATATTTAGTAAATTTCCTACTGTAAATGTATCAAAAACATATTATTAGTAGTAATATGCATTGCTATGCACTTCGTTTGGACAACTTTAAAGGAGATTTTCTCAATATTTAGATTTTTTGTACCCTCAGATTCCAGATTTTCAAATCGTTGTATCTCCCAAACCATACATCAATGGAAATCTTATTTATTCAGCTTTCAGATGATTAAAAATTAACCCTTATGACTGGTTTTGTGGTCCAAGGTCACATATAATAGTTTGATCCCTTATATTCTGTTGGGATTGATTTACTGTTAATATTTGTCTCCCAAAGGCTACAAAATGTTCATATAAAAATAACAATAATGATAATAATATTAAATTAAATCTCTAATTTATCTTTAAATTCTCATAATTATATCCTCTGACCTAACCAAAATCAGAAAAGCATATTGTATCAAAGCAGTTTATCCCCCCATTTACAGTATATCTAACATTCATTTTGGAGTCAATCTTAAACCAGCAAAAAAAAAAACATTAAAAGAAATCTAATCTATGACCTCCATACTGAAAACGATGGCTTGTATCCCTAACAACGTATCAATATACTGTTTGACATCCTCTGTACATTACAAGACACAGGTGTGATTAGCACTGCCCTCCTCTGGCCTCAATGGAGAAAAGCATTGCAATGGAATATGGTGTGCTTTTGACGGCATAAAGTGACAAAAACACATCACGAATCCATCGGAAACTTGCTTAATAACTCTGAAAAAGAAAAGGCAGGTGTTATTTTTCTTCCCTAGCTCCTTTTAAACCGGTCTTTAATATGAAAATGCACGTGTTCCTATATGCACACTTACCACATGGTGGCAGCACTGCACTAGTAGTCATCATAGCATACAGACTAATGTTTTCCACCCTACTTTTCGGCACAGAGGCTCACCGGGGTAAAACCCACCTGACTCGGAGCCTATTAATACAGACAACGCTTCACTTTCATCCATAATGTGATTATGCCTTCCCGGGGAGCAAAACGATACCACCGACCGCAAACTGTCAATATGAGTCTCTATGTGCCTATTGTACCACCGGGCACGCGTTGTGTTCTCCCTGTCCCCCGCAGCTAGGGACAGGTCACATGAAGATTAGTCGGGTCTCCTCTCATCTGTAGGGGTCCCATCAGGAGAAATAAGCTTCTTCCAGGGAGGTAACTATTATAAACAGGTGCCTCCTTTCATTTTGTGTGTTGTTGACACAAGGTGGTCTAATTTCGCCTCCGGATCTTTCGGCACCATATTGTTTTGCCTGTTCTCTTTTGGCGCGAACCTTCCCCTCACATTTTTTTTTTTCCACTCGCGCTGTTTTTTGCTAATATTAATAGGTCTTACTCATTTTGCCTCCGCATCTGTTTCTGTCAGATTTGTCTGCTGTGATAATTGGGCTCAATCAGAGATTATTCATGGCGCTCTCAGACATGACCGAGCAGCTTTGTTTGCCTTGTGCCTCTCTGACAGAACCAGCCCACACCACACGTTCGGCATCGAACATGCCTCTACCTCACAATGAGTACCGCACTCATCCTTTTTGTGGCGCTCGCACGTCCTTAATTATGACCAATTAACGTGTGGACGCAAACACAGTAAAACATCGTACTTATAAATGGACATACCCTGGAAAATAACATGGCAACCTCAGAAAAAAAGCACAGCACATGGTGCATAGTGCAGCAAAATAACCTCCCTGAATGTTGTAGTATTTATCAAAGAAAGCAAATCGCTGATATTTGTGAGTACATCTTCTTGAAAATAATTACAGCGGTAATGACTTTTTCCTGGTAATGCCGGGAGAGGAGGGAACAGAAACCGGAGACATGTAGGCCGCTAAAATATCAGCGGCCAGGCCTCCTGGTGCGCTGCCCTCCGCAGCCCCGCTACAGTCCTGTCTACACGGCTGATAAACCATTAGCCGGAGCCGTGACTCACTCGTTGATCGTAGTGAAGTGCGCTAGCGGACAGCCTGGCCCAATACTCCCAATTGTTCCCCTAATATCTGTCTAATGGCCTCCATTTAATCTAGGGAGGATGATTATTACGTATCCGTCCCCCCCCTCCCTTTTCCCCTGGACGAACACGCAGACACACAAAGCAGCGGTCGTAGCAGATGAATACATCTCGGTCATCAGTGTAAAGTAAAACATAATCAGTGCATTTCCCTCCAGTGCATGAGTATGCTAATGAGTTAGCGTCGCTGTAATTTTAGATTATGTTCCGATAGCTACATGCAGCGAGGGTGTTTGGAGGTTTGTCTCTGGTGCGTGTTGCGCGATCGTTCTCCACCGCTTTCTCCCCATCTACTGAAAGTAGGTTTTTATGGGTTTACAGATTAATTGAATGCAGATTATCAACCTACATTTAATTAGACAAAATTTGGTAACCTTTATGGTTCTTATCCATAAATCCCACTGGTCTCCCTGCCTGGTCAAGATGACTAAACTGAGCTTTCTAGAATGAGAAAGCAGTTTACCTGCTAAGACCAGGCTGGTTTAAATGGGGTTTTTCTGCAGGGAGGTAAGGGTTGTTATAGTCCCTCCGCTATTTAATTCCTTTCCATTATTTTCCCTCTTTCAGCATTATTGGACTAATTTTCCTTCCTTCCTTGCTATTTTGTTTTTCTTTCGTTCTTTTTGTTCTGCTTCCTTCCTTTTATTCCCTCCCCTTGTAACTCTTGCTTTGTCTTTCCTTCCTCCGTGCAACTTTCTGTCTTCTTTGTCTTTCTTTCCTACTTGTGTTCCTTTCTTTTCTCTCCTTCCTCCATTTTGTTTCTCTCCTTCTTTCTTCCTTCCCCTTGCAACTTTCTGTCTTCCTCTTCCTTGCCTTCCTTCCTTTTTTCTTTCCTTCCACCTTCCTCCTATGTTTTCCTTTTGTTTTCCTTCCTTCCTTTTGAACGTCCTACTTACTTCCTGCTTTTTGGTTTTCTTTTCTTCCTTTCTACTTTATTTTTTCTTCCTTCCCCTTGCAACTTAGACTACTTTGTCTTCCTAATTTGTCTCCCTTTCCTTCTTCAAGCCTTCCTTCCTTTTTTCCCCTTCCTCATTCCTACTTTTGTTTTTTCTTCCTTCCTGCTGTCTTTTTCCTCCTTCCGCTGTGAAACATTATTTGTCTTTCATACCTCCTCCTTGCCTTCCTCCCTTTATTCCTTTTGTTTTTCTTCCTTTCCCTGTGCAACTTTCTGTCTTCTCACTTTCTTCACTTATTTTCTCGTTTTTCTCCATCCTACTTTTTGATTTCCATCCTTCCTACTTTCTTCCTTCCCCTTTACATGCATCTCTTTCTTTCTTTCTTTCTTTCCAACTCTCTCCCTCTCTCTATTGTTAACACCAAATCAGGTGTGGCTACTGGAAAGAAAATTAAGTCAGTCCTACACTCACTAAAACACCCTGGACATGCACTAGCGTGCAGACCTTCATTCGCAATTCACAGCCGGCTGGAAGCTCCCGTACAGCTTGACAAAATCCGAGGAACAGCAAGCCCTAGTCAAATATGTTTAGTCAATATTTAGGCTTGTTCCGCTTTTTTTTTTTCGCCTTAACAAAAGTTTCATTTTATTGAGTGTCTTTGCAGGATTTTTGAACAATCAACCCTCGAGGTGCTCATAGAAAATGAACTGCAACTCTCAATCAATATTGGTCATATGAAGGAAAAGTCTACCATGGATGATATTAAATGTTGACAGAGTGTTCAAGACATGAGGTACAATTTGTGCCAGCATTTGGGGATAAAAAACGTAGCCAAAATATGATGCAGAGATGGATTTCTTCTGTTCTCTTGGTTTAAGATACTGTTTGAGGTGGGTAAATAAAAGCAACACAGGAGCAACACAGACAGATTTGTACTAGAGAAGTACATCTGTATACTTTGCAAAACTAGCAATATTCTGATATTTTTGAGACAAAACTATGGTGAAAAAGAGGAATATGAGCGAAGTTGTGTGACAGAAAATTTCTGTCATTCATTCTGCTGCTTTATTCATTTTATTTGAGCAAACTCACGGTAATATAACTGTAATATAATATAAAGAATATAACCATGTTATAACACAAAGCAATGCAGTCCATGCAGATGAATAAGTAAAAATATATAATATCACAACAATACACTAGACATCACACTTGTTGTAAATATGGAGATAATACCTTACTGTATGTGTATATTCCAGTTCATTTGAAGCTTAATGTATCAGGAAAACAAAACAAGAACAGAGGCAATGTTTTGCAGATCCAAAACTATTTTTACAGGCATGTTGACTTAGCTTGACTCCAGTGTTGTTTATTTGTTTAGTTAGTTGTTCAGCTATAAAAATGGAAGCACACAGCAGAAGCCGTTTGTGCTATTATTCCACTTAACCATGTTTCCAGCATTCCGAAAAATAATATCATCCAATTCGTATGGGCTCATTAGCTCCAACTATGACCTTATGTGCATTTTTAAAGCAGGAACAATGAAGGTAACACTTTTATAAGTGCTCTTCACTCTGCATACTCTAACAGAGAACTATCAAATTACC
This sequence comes from Paracanthobrama guichenoti, assembly GCA_018749465.1. Classification (NCBI taxonomy): domain Eukaryota; kingdom Metazoa; phylum Chordata; class Actinopteri; order Cypriniformes; family Gobionidae; genus Paracanthobrama; species Paracanthobrama guichenoti. Next base: position 10,237,261 of record CM031967.1, read on the forward strand.
TTGATTTCTTGGAGCGCAGGCCTAGGTTAGCGTACCTGACATGTCGCGGTGCGTTATTGGGGCAGTTACCTTTCAGACATGTGCTGAGGAGTGAACAGGGAAAGGTTAGAAGGTTTCATTCACCAGTTAAAAATAGTAGAGCCTTGGTAATGGGGGAATGATCATTTCCACCGTGCAGCGAGGTCTTCGATGGCTGCTGACAGCATTAAGGGCGTAGCAAGGATGTGAGGTACTTCAGAAGAACCTAATCAGGCGCAATGCGTCTCACTGAAAAGGTTTCGGGTTTTGAAGAAGGCTGCAAATGGAAATGGAGAGCAGGGGAACTTATTTAGAAACATATCTAAACATTTATACAGCGAACAGCGCACGTTTCGTTAAGAGGTTGGCGACGGTCCTATTAAGCTACAGCATATTTTCGTTGATCAGAAACAAGGATACATAAAACATTTGCAAGAACAAAGCATTTATAAAAGTACTATGGATTTGCTTTTACAAATTAAGTATGAATGACCTACTAAACATTCTTTTATATAAGCATAATGGACCCAGTTTTAGCGAAAACAATCTAAATTTAAAGAGTACAACAGAAAGCATACATCAAAGCTGCCGTTTTAAATGGTCTGCTATACACAGATTCATTTTGAGTTGGTGATGAATGCAAATGTTTCTGAATCAGAATATGGGTGAGAAATGGCTAGTTTTGTTGTATGCATCTCATGTATAATTTACTTGTATATGACACATGAATTCACACTCAAGAGAAAACAGTAACACAACCTCCTTACACACATGGTCGGTTTTAAAACGCATTGCCCACTAAATGATCTCTGGAGAAGGATTTAGCTAGTTTCTCAAAAATGTTTTCAAAATAAACATGGATTTGCAATTCTATATGTAGTTTCTAGCATCCCATTTATACCGAACAGTCAAATTAAATGAAGAAATTGAGAGTGAACAATAAAAAAAAGTACAGTAGTGTTACTTAAAGGCTTAAAGGTTGTTGGGGTTTTTTTGTTTGTTTTTTGTTTTTGTCAGGAATTAATTAATGAGTAAATACATAATAAAATCAGTGTTCAAACCCTTGTTTTTGCCATACTGCATCACTATGGTAAGCCTAATGATTTAATCGGTTTGTCTTGATGGGACAAAGAGGTACGATTCTGTCATGTACCTTTAAACACATTGCAGCTACAGTAACAGAGATCTTTATTTTAGTACTTACAATATCTCAAATGATTCCAACCATTTGTCAATCGTGAGAAAATTGCTATTTTAACCAATGAACCGGGATGTGTTAGGGAGTCGACCTGTCAGTTGCGTCATATCTGCGTTACCCTCGTTTTCCGGTTTTATTTAGCAGAAACACTTTACTCTTACTGCAGTGTGCAACAAGTGTCATAGCAGCCACCGAGCGAACGCACAGAGTAACGTCATAACATCATTTTCAACACACTCAGATGTATCTAATATGATAAACAGAGCTGCGTTACCTCATACTCATGAGGGGAAAAGCGGAAATGGCGCCGGCGACTGTGGCATAATAAAAGTCCCGCTGCTTGCGAGGCTTGTGTTACATTCATCTTATTAACAATCGCTCCAGCGGCCTTGCTCAGCTCCCACAGCACTCGGTCCTGCTCTGCTTCATACTTCAGTAACGTTAATAATCACATCCAAACATGATTTCTGCCCGAGTCCTATCCCGATTATTTTCCACCGGCTGTGAGGTGAAGACCACATGTCCCAAGATTCACCGCTCAAACTTGGCGTCATCAAACTACACCTTTGTTTTGAATAGGCGACCTCTAGCGGACGGAAAAGTTACATGGTGCACCTTTAACCACATCTAACAAAAGTTTGTAAACACATATATACATGCCATGATTTTATTTATTTTTTTAAATAATAATTGTATTTTATTGACAAAATATTTTAGTTTGTCTTGGATATTTTTTCCGATTAGATCAGATAACATTTTAAGCTGTCATTTGGTCATGTTACAATGTGCCCCCTCACATGTTACAATGAACCCCACCTATGGGGCATGTTGTCACATTTCACTTCCATTCTTTCGGGTTAAATCAAGAAAAAAGTATACACTGTATTAATGAAACAAAACCACATATTTGTACTAGACGTGTGAAATTAATGTGGGAAAAAAGAAATACTCTGAACCCCAAGGATTTTACACAAACTGAGACAGTCAAAAAGCGTTAGGTTGTGCCCCCCACTCTCCCCTATACACATACACACACAGCGCATATATATATATATATATATATATATATATATATATATATATATATATATATATATATATATATATATATATACATACACACACACACACACACACACATTTATGTTAGTTGCGATTAATCACGATTAATCGATTTGACAGCACTATTTTAAAGCAATAGTTCCCACCAAAATTAATAAAATTGCCATTTCACCCTCATGATGTTTCAAACCTTGTTTGAAAAATATCCTGGCTTTTTTGTCTATTAAGCTACACTAAAAGTATTATAAAAGTATAACAGTGAGTATGTTTGGGCATAATTTGAAATATAGTGCAGGCGTTGAATGAACCAGTTTTATGATGCTTTTATACTGCTTTTTGACATGTTGGAGTCCTTATTCCCTTTCATTTTATGGAAAAGATTAAATTAAATAGTATTTATGGTGGGCATTTTTAAATCAGCAGCATATATATCAAGAATACATAAATTCATTCACATTCAAATTAACTTAAAGCGCATTTATATTGTGGTTTTATAAGGTACAGTGGACTAATTTTGTACATTATGCAGAATTACTGCAGAATTAAATTAGGTGAATTATTGGACTAAACACGCACATTAGACTCACTGTCTACTCTGAATGATGATGTGCACATCTCACTCTGGTGTAAATCAGTGTAGGTCCTCTCTATTGAATTACACGATAACACGCAATGCTACACCAGAGCAGTCCCTTTCCGTTTCATATTACACTGCTGTCTAACAGGTGGCCGGCAGCGCATAGTCGAGGTTGCGCTGAAATAAGTGTGATCTTGTAAGGTCAGGTGTGTTATCTCACTTTATTCTAACCCCAAACACCAAGACTGAAATGTAGTCTTGTCTGTCGAAAGGAACACCAGAAGGGAGAAGCTGAATTCTTCTAATGAATACGTACATTTGTTGCAGATTGTTACCCATTTTTTCCAGATTACACTAGGCACCTTGTTTCCAAGACAACAGCAATTAACAAGAACTGGGTTACCAGGCAGACAGCAGCTGCGTTCTAATTCAGAGGCTGCAACCTTCGAAGGCCGACTGCGTCACAGCGGCGCAAAAAAGGCTGCCCCAATTTGAAATGCTCCTTCAAATGCGCCCTTCGTTCCCAGGGCAATGAATGTTACAGCAGATAGATCCTTCTCGGCCTACCCTACACCAAAATTCATTGTAGACCGGTGACAACAGGATTATACTTGTAAATGTAAGTAAGGTTTCAACTTACTCAAACATTTAATGATACAGATATGAAAACATTTGAACTGCTTATATATATTTATTTATTTATTTATTTATTTATTTATTTATTTATTTATTTAGCAGGGTAAAGTCATCGCATCTCTGCAGTTGCCGTTAGAAGTTCCTATAGAAACAAACAGTCAGTCTTAGACGTGCGCTAAGGACTAAGCATTAGTTTGGTCCAGCATGAAAAATGCCGTTTTTGTCATGATTTGAGTGTTTAGAAACTACATTTATGAGACAGTTGTCAGATTTTGAAATTTTAAGCTTGGGGAACAGTTTTGGAGAATTTGATGTTTCCCCATTCAAAGAGATAGGAGCTGCACTTGCATGCCCGAGAGGCGTTTTAAAGATGGCCACTGAGTGAAATGACTTTGCTATCTAATTGACTTATGCTGCCTTCACATGCTATCAGATATTTTCTACTTCCCACTTCTGAAGTCGTGATTACAAGCTCAATCACATTCAAATGCTTTGTCGGAAAGAACAGGAACCATGGAGACCAGGTTTATTATTGCCTATTAATTGGGAAAATCATATTAAAGTCAAAATTATATGGTCCCACTTTATATTAGGTGGCCTTAACTACTATGTACTTACATCAAAAACGAATGTACTTATTGTGTTCATATTGTATTGCAAAACACTTTTGCTGATATTGAGGTGGGATACGGGTAAGGTTATGGCTAAGTTTAAGGGTAGAGTTAGGGACAGGTGTGGTGGTGTGGGGTAAGTTTAAGGGTAGGGGTAGGGACAGGTGTGGTGGTATGGGGTAAGTTTAAGGGTAGGGGTAGGGACAGGTGTGGTGGTATGGGGTAAGTTTAAGGGTAGGGGTAGGGACAGGTGTGGTGGAATGGGGTAAGTTTAAGGGTAGGGGTAGGGACAGGTGTGGTGGTATGGGTAAGTTTAAGGGTAGGGTTAGGGACACGTGTGGTGGTATGGGTAAGTTTAAGGGTAGGGTTAGGGACAGGTGTGGTTGTATGGGGTAAGTTTAAGGGTAGGGGTAGGGACAGGTGTGGTATGGGGTAAGTTTAAGGGTAGAGTTAGGGACAGGTGTGGTGGTATGGGTAAGTTTAAGGGTAGAGTTAGGGACAGGTGTGGTGGTATGGGTAAGTTTAAGGGTAGGGTTAGGGACAGGTGTGGTGGTATGGGTAAGTTTAAGGGTAGAGTTAGGGACAGGTGTGGTGGTATGGGTAAGTTTAAGGGTAGGGTTAGGGACAGGTGTGGTATGGGTAAGTTTAAGGGTAGGGACAGGGACAGGTGTGGTGGTATGGGGTAAGTTTAAGGGTAGGGTTAGGGACAGGTGTGGTGGTATGGGTAAGTTTAAGGGTAGAGTTAGGGACAGGTGTGGTGGTATGGGTAAGTTTAAGGGTAGAGTTAGGGACGGGTGTGGTGGTATGGGTAAGTTTAAGGGTAGGGTTAGGGACGGGGTGTGGTGGTATCGGTAAGTTTAAGGGTAGGGTTAGGGACAGGTGTGGTGGTATGGGTAAGTTTAAGGGTAGGGTTAGGGACAGGTGTGGTGGTATGGGTAAGTTTAAGGGTAGGGTTAGGGACAGGTGTGGTGGTATGGGTAAGTTTAAGGGTAGGGTTAGGGACGGGTGTGGTGGTATGGGTAAGTTTAAGGGTAGGGTTAGGGACAGGTGTGGTGGTATGGGTAAGTTTAAGGGTAGGGTTAGGGACAGGTTTGGTGGTATGGGTAAGTTTAAGGGTAGGGTTAGGGACAGGTGTGGTGGTATGGGTAAGTTTAAGGGTAGGGTTAGGGACAGGTGTGGTGGTATGGGTAAGTTTAAGGGTAGGGTTAGGGACAGGTTTGGTGGTATGGGGTAAGTTTAAAGGTAGGGTTAAGGACAGGTGTGGTGGTATGGGGTAAGTTTAAGGGTAGGGGTAGGGACAGGTGTGGTGGTATGGGGTAAGTTTAAGGGTAGAGTTAGGGACAGGTGTGGTGGTATGGGTAAGTTTAAGGGTAGGGTTAGGTGTGAGGGAAGTGTCAACAGTGTAATTATAAAATGTAATTACAGAAATTAATTACGGATGTAATTACACACAAGTAATTTTGTAAAAACATGTATGTACACAATAAGTGCACTGTATAAAATGATTAATTTAAAATGTTAGTACATAGTAGTTAAGGCCACCTAATATAAAGTGGCTCCAATTATATTTAGTGTCCCATTTATTGACAACCATATAAACATTCACTCATCTATAGTCAACATGCTGACGATTCTGGAATTTTGGTCAAATACAGGCTATTTTCACGGTGTATAATACATACAATATGCTTCAAATTATTATTTATGTAAATATTTTTAACGACAAGACAAGGTGATGTAGCAGCTGTGGAAACAATTAATAAAGAATACCTGTTACAGCAGCAATCATTCTCCCCCCACCCCCACCATGTTTAAAGTTTGTGGCCCGCCCATCTCGGGAACTTGGGTATCAAAATTATTCCCGAACTTCCCAATGGTAAATTTGACTCGAGAGCATTCATGTCCAATTTTTAAGCAGGAAACTCGTGCACGTGAAAACAGCATTAAAGGGACTTAATTACATGATAAGATATTCATACAACTAAATATTCTGGAGGCTATGAAAATTTTGTGAAAATTAACAGAAATGCTGGCGGTGGCAGGTAACTTTTTTTTTCTTTCTTTTTTTTTTTTTTTTAAAACGCTAGCGGGCAAAGAGTTAACAACGCTCGGTCCGAGCATTGCAGACTTCAAAAGGTGTGGCCTTTGAAGTCCGCTTCCTTCGAAGAATGCAGCAACTGAATTGGGACACAGCTGCTCGCGGCTACAACAAAGTACACATCGTAACCATAGTAACCAGGGTCAGGCCAGCAGCACAGGCTTGTCTTCACATGGCATGTGGTAGGAAATGTATGCATTTTGTCCTTATCATAAAGACTGATAACACAACATGCATGCTGCAAACACTAACATATGGTCCATGACCTCTCATAATTAACCTCAGGTTAATGTTTTACCAAAGCAACTGACTGACACATGAATTTCTGTTGCTATTTGTACTGCCCACTCACCGTTAATTCAAACATTGACCTTATTTGAAACCTTTTACCCAGTTTGAAGCTAATAGATCTGCAACATTCTTGATGAACAGATACAGACACCCATTACAAAACATGCTAGCATCTCTTCATATAATTCATATAATCACAGATAATCTGATAGGCCTGTCCATTTTTAATCACACATCCATACATTTGAGGCCACTGTATTAATGGAAAACAATTATTTTTTGCATTAAAACATTTTTATAGTCTATTCAAAAATGTATATGTATTTCAGTAGCAGTAATCAGTGAGTAGCTAATGAGTATCACAAACCATTGCTGAAAGCTTTACAGTTCAATATTTTCAGTGAAGGATTCAGCAAACTGATTCAACCCTCATGTTATGTGCAGATTCTTCATACGATCGTTGGGTCAAACTGACCCCAATTGGATTCAATAAAATTCCCAAAAATCACACTATGAAGAAAAAAAAATCATGGAATCAGTTGCAAATGATTAACTTTTAATATCAATACTTTTCACACATTACAAAGAATAAATATCTGAATTTATGATTAATAATAATTTTTTAATCACTATTTTTAAGAAGGCCCTGCCCCACACATGTGGGACGTTTGAGATTACAGATTTAATAACTAATAGTCTAAAGTAATTTTGATAAACTATAAATCATTTGAACGTTTTCAGACTCTAATTTTCATATTTGGTGATTTTCAAAAGAAATGATAGATAGCAATTTCTCCAGCAAAATATTCTCCATTTGTGACACGTTGCCGAACTGTAATGCAAAGGTTGAATTTAAATAAAATATTAACATTACTGTCCAAACCACTTCTGAGTAAGATGTCTACTTAATAAATATTATGAAAATTATGGAAATATATGGTTCCAGTCAGTCAAACCATATACGTAAATGAGTGCATCCTTATATTGTCTGGCTATCATCTAGTGGAAAAATTTAGTACTGTGGCAAAAAAAGTCTTACTGAAAATTTAATTTTTTAGATATCAACCTAAAATTTGGTACAGAACTTGTTCAGTTTGGTTTTGATTTTCTTGTAGTTTTAGAGCTGAAGATGTTTTGTAAAACGTATATTTTATATAAAATATTTTGAAATTTTCAGGTCTATTTTTGCTCAAAAGTGGGACTGACAGTTATCAGGTTAAACAGTTTTTTTTTTGTTTTTTTTTACAAACTTTGAAAATAAAACGTTGCTAAACTCAACAAGACAATGGCGCTTCAGGACTAAAGTTGAAGATCCCAGACGTACACCAAAGAAATATTTTTATTTTTGGTCTGTACCGTTGCTTTTGTCTGTATGCACATTTCACAACACATCAGCATACTGAAACCTTTGCATGCATGTTCATGACCCTAAATGAGACAACAAATGTTAAAATAGTATTTCAGACAACTTGGAAAAAAATAAATGATAGCTCATTTTTACCATTTGTAACTGACAAAATGTTTTTCCGTATTGGAATAAGTGGGAAAAAGCTCCTTTTTATCTTCACAGGGCAATTAAAAAAAAAAAAAAAATAATAATAATAATAATATTAATTATATATATATATATATATATATAAACTATGGATTGTTATTATTTTGGGCCTATTACATGTGGGTAACAAACAACCCACAAACATAATAGAAATTGTGTGTACATGTCAAAACACATCAGTGTGTTGAAATTTGCATGCATGACATTCATGACCCTATTGAGATCAAGTCACAAAATGTTAAAGGTTAACTGGAATTTCAGTAATCTCAAAACTAATCAAAATGGGTCAAATTGACCCGCAGAGGGTTAAAGGATTAGCTCACTTTAAAATGAAAATTTCCTGAATTTACCCACCTCCATCTCATCCAAGATGTTCATGTCTTTCTTTCTTCAGTCAAAAAGAAATTAAGTTTTTGAGGTTTTTGGTCTTCAATGGCAACCAAAATGTTGAAGGTCCAAATCAATGCAGTTTCAAAGGGCTTCAAAGGCTCTGCACGATCCCAGACAAGGAATAGGGTCTTACCTAGCGAAACCATCTGTCATTTTCAAGATATACTTTTTAACCTAACTGCTCATCATGCGCTGCTCTACGGAAAGCCACGGATTATGCAATCACGTCGGAAAGGTCACGCTAGAGGTAGGCAGAAGTACCGCCCCAAGCGAATGTGCGAAGACTAGTACAAACGCCCTTTACAAAAAAAACTCCATCTCAAACTTCAAAATCATCCGACATCATTGTTTTAGCATCGTGAAAATGACTGATGGTTTTCGCTAGATAACACCCCATTTCTCGTCTGGAATCGTGCAGAGCCTCTGAAGCCCTTCGAAGCCATTTGAAACTGCATTGATTTGGACCTTTGGTAGCCATTGAAGTCCATTGTGTGGAGAAAACTCCTATAATGTTTTTTCCTCAAACTTAATTTATTTTCCACTTTAGAAAGAAAGACATGAACATCTTGGATGGCATGGGGGCGAGTAAATTATTAGGAAATTTTCATTTTGAAGTGAACTAACCCTTTAAACTGGTAACTTGTTAGTTTATTAGTCTACTCATAAGTGTCATTTGTTCCTGAATTTAACATGTTTGATCTACTAAGAACCGGATTATTAGTCATTGGTTCATGAATATGTTGCACTGTATGATTGTGTTTTGCAAGGACAGTTCAACAGAAAGACATTTTTTAATGTTACTTTGCGGTACAGTCTTTTGCTCGTTCACATTCAATTTGCACTGTAAACTTTTATGGTTACACTTTATTTTGCAGTACATGTACTTACAGTGTAGTTACCCAAGAAAGTACTGGTAATATAAGGTAACTACATGGGATAAGGTTATGTTTAGGGTAGGTTCATCTACCTAGTTATAATAACCCAGTTATTGTAATTGCTATTATATGCGGAACAGGACTGTAAAATAAAGTGCTACCACTTATATTTACAAATGCACAGTACTTTAATCACTGCTAAAAAGCGGTGCAGGAAAGACTGGATTTAATATGAAACTCTCGAGTTTGTTGAGTCTTTCAGGCTCAAAACCTAAAATCTGTTATCACTTTATTTTAAAATCCGGTTCCCTATGTACAGTATGCATGTATAGTATTTACAATAACTGGGTAATATCTAGGTACTAACCCTGAACCTACCACTAACCCATGTAGTTACCTTATATTACCCAGTTCTTTCTTCGGTGAGCACACTGTAAGTGCACGTACTGTAAAATAAAGTGCAACCAATTTATTTTTACATGGTTTTGTCCAGTGAATAGAATGCATGGTTTTATATTTTTGTGTTAGCTCAAAGCAAATTGCATTGTATTTTCTCCCTCTTTTATTTCCACAATAGGGGTCAGTATACTTTTTTCTCAAACCACACATGGTTAGAGCCAGATCCCTCCCACTCTCATGTCCAGAGGCTTTCCCCAGGTGTCCAGAGGTCGTCAGAATGTGTTCAATTAGCTTGTGTAACCAGAGGCAGGGCGGACACTTAATCCCACAGCACCTGCTGCCTCTTCACAGGTTAACCCCAGTCAGCCATGTCACCGACAGAGGCAGGATATCACACGTTAACCCAGCTCAGTGGCCCTGGATTTACTTGGCCGTCTGATTGGACGTGATCTCCAAGCTGGCCGACCGGCAAGCAGCTGGACACCTAATTAGGCGGCCGAATAAACCTAGATGAAGTTTTTCAGGTGACCCGCACCCTCTCCACATGCTAGGTTGCTGCCATTTGTGCAGACCTAATTAACACAAAATAAGTGCCTGATTACAAGTTTGAAGAGTCTGTACTTCTAAAAAGTGGAAGTGTTACAGAGCCATCAAACATTGCCACCCATGTTGTTTCAAGGGCTAAGGGCACAGGCAAGTTCCAAGACAAAAAGGCAATCATTTTGTCAAGATTAAAAAAGGTTTTGATTATAAAGTAGTTCAAATAAATTTTGTAAAATGAAACTTGACACCACCCACTAGAAGAATTTAGAATGCTGCTTCCATGGTAATGCAACGTCCAATTTCAAAATGATTTTCACAGGATGATTTTTGAGTTTCGAAAGCTTTCAAATGATAATACAACGCAGAACCCACACATGCGTCATGGTGCTCACGTGAACAGCATCAGCTGCCGTAAATCACAAGAGCGCTGCACTATTTACAACGTAAACTGCTTAGGAGACTGGCACAGGTTAGAACGAAATTGTTGAATAAAGTCGTTGTAAGTATTCTCGTCACTTCATAAAATTAAGGTTGAACCACTGAAGTCACTATTATTACAATGTTTAAGACTATTTTTAACAATGTCTATGGAGAGTTCAGAGGACTCTCAGATTTCATCAAAAATATCTTAATTTGTGTTCCAAAGATGAATGAAGGTCTTATGGGTTTGGAACGACATGAGGGCGAGTAATTAATGACAGAATTAAAATTTTTGGGTGAACTATCCCTTTAAGAGGTTAAATAGTTTTGACTTAAAGGTGCTCTATGTAACTTTTCCATCCGCTAGAGGTCGCCCATTCAAAACAAAAGGCGTAGTTTGAGGACGCCAAGTTTGAAAGATGAATCTTGGGACATATGGTCTTCACCTCACAGCCGGTGGAAAAGAATCGGGATAGGACTCGGGCAGAAATCATGTTTGGATGTGATTATTAACGTTACTGAAGTATGAAGCAGAGCAGGGCCGAGTGCTGTGGGAGCTGAGCAAGGCCGCTGGAGCGATTGTTAATAAGATGAATGCAACACACCTCGCGAGCAGCGGGAATTTTATTATGCCACAGTCGCCGGCGCCATCTCCGCTTTTCCGGTCATGAGTATGAGGTAACGCAGCTCTGTTTATCGTATTAGATACATCTGAGTGTGTTGAAAATGATGTTATGACGTTATTCTGTGCGTTCGCTCGTAACACTGAAGTAAGAGTAAAGTGTTTCTGCAACAACAACAAAAACGGAAACCGAGGGTAACGCAGATGACGCAACTGACAGGCGACTCCCTTACACGTGCCGGTTCATTGGTTAAAATAGCAATTTTCTCACGATTAACAAATAGATTTTGTAAGTACTCAATTGAACAAAATATATAACACTGGCCTAGTGGTTTTTGGATATTTTACTGAAAAAATGTTACATAGTGCACCTTTAAGTCATACATTAAGACAAATAAAAAAAAGTTCCAACAGCTGTTTTAATTTCTACAATTAATTACTGTGGCAAGCAGGACGAGGCAGAGGGACCGTGAGAACGGGGAGAGGGCGGTGGTGAGTGATAACGAGCACCACCTGCGCGCCGTACCGGTCTTGTGTCTCACAGAGGAGCTTGGGC